>SNQJ01S0132471.1:27140-39806 GCA_010110895.2 Picea sitchensis | reverse complement strand
TACATCATTGTTGGAAGTGAGCCACTCATTCTTGTGTTGTATGTGGATGACCTGTTTCTCACAGGTTCAGAGAAGCTCATAGCTGAATGCAAGAGGAATCTTGCTTCAGAGTACGAGATGACAGATTTGGGGTTGATGCACTACTTTTTGGGGTTAGAGGTGTGGCAACGAGATAGTCAGACTTTCCTGGGACAGGGAAAGTATGTAGTGGAGATTTTGAAGCGGTTTGGGATGCAGGACTGCAGGCCTATGTCTACGCCTATGGTGACCAATTGGAAGAAGATTGATGCTTCCAAATCAAAGGCAGTGGACCCTACCCTATACAGGTAGTTGATTGGCTCTCTTATGTATTTGGTCAACACTAGACAGGATATATGTTTTGTTGTCAACACACTCAGTCAGTTCATGGTTGAGCCAAAGCGTGTGCACTGGGTGGCAGCAACACATGTCCTAAGATATTTGTGTGGCACAATTGAGTATGGGTTGAGTTACATACATGGAGATGGAGTGAAATTGATGGGCTATACAGATGGAGACTAGGCAGGCAACACAATTGACAGGAAAAGCACTTTAGGGTGTTGTTTCAGCTTGGGATCAGGAGTTGCTTCTTGGTTCAATAGGAAACAAAAGTCAGTAGCATTAAGCTCTGTTGAGGCAGAGTACATGGCAACCAACTTAGTAGAATGTGAAGACATTTGGCTTCGAAAGCTGCTCATGGGATTGTTTGGCCAGGAGTTGGAGACGACTGTCATACATTGTGACAATTAGAGCTGCATCAATCTCTTTGAAAATCTAGTGTTCCATGATGGATCCAAATATATTGAGATCATATTTCACTTCATCAGGGACTGTGTTCAGAAGGGATAGTGAAGCTATAGTATGTGCCTACAGGTGAGCAGGCTGCATACATTCTCATGAAGGCCTTGATGAAAGGCAAGTTTGTCTTCTTTAGGGACAAGTTGGGGGTGGTGCAAAACACCTTCCTCGCTAAGAGGGAGTGTTAAAATTGTAGCTTGGAAGGTGTCTCAGCACATGTCTTGTGTCCAAGCATGTTGAAGAGATTTAATTATGACCCATATCGACAGATTTTTTTATCCTAAGTTTGAGTTAGGAAAAGCATAATAATTACTCAAATAATTATTATTGGCTTTATAACTCATATTTCCAAGTTTCTAACTTAGGAAATTAATATTTCACTTAAGTGAACTTTCTTGACTCTTCTAGAAAGTTCTCAAAGAGGGAAATTGAGTGAAAGTGAAAATATAAAAAGAGCTAAGGTGATGGGTGGGGACACACATTGAGCAAACAGAAGAGGGCGATTTGGCTGAGGAAGAGGGCGAGCTTGAGAGTTGAGGAAGAGGTCGATTTGAGCTGGGCAGAGCAGTAGGAAGAGGGCAGTTGTACAGGCCATACCAGGCAGCCAGAGAAGGGCCGCGAGTTGGGCCGTACAACTCAGCTTGAGCAAGCTGCGGACCAAGCCGTACAACACAGCTAGAACAGGCCGCGACCTAGGCCATACAACACAGCTAGAGTGAGGTCGTACTAGGGCCGTAGAACCACAACTAGTGAGGCCGAATTGGGTCGTACAACAATAACAAGGAAGTGATGAGTTTGCTGGGCCGTACAGGCTGGGAGAGTGAAGAAACTCGGGGCTGTAAGAATTTCTCAGAAATTTCTGTTATTATTTTTCTTCTAAAGCTAATAAATCCCCTCTTTGCAGGTTTTCCCCACACTGGGGTTTCCAGGGTAAAAATTGTGTTATGTGTTTTATGTGCTTGGTTTCATTTTCTGCTGTGCCTTGTGTTAAGACTCAGCTGTAATTTTTCTGCATAGTTTTCAGATTTCTATATTAGCATTGAAGTAAATTTGGGTAGTAAAATTATTGGCATTAAAATTCAGATTGCTGGGTTTCAAAAGTTTAACAGTAGCATCCACAAAAAATGTCACCAATTGGCAATAATAACCCATAAGTGTGATATCAAAGACATTTCAAATCTTTGTGGAGCTCTACTTTGTTAACCAATACATAAGGTGCATTTCTTTCCTATTTGATCAACATATGTTGGGGAACGAATATTTAGCATCAATTTGACATCTTGATAAAGAGATCTTCAACTTTTGATAGACTCTTATAATCTTAAGGACAAGATTCTTTGTTGATGAATGAGGTAGATGAAACCTTAACCAAAGATATTCATTGCTTCCAAAGACCTAGAATTATGAGTTCTATACATAGTTGGAGAAAATGAAAAATGGTAGAAAAATTATGTCCCAAGAAAATTACAAGAAAATGACAATTTTTATTCTCAAATGTTTCTTAGACAACAAGCACCACGATCTCATTGCTAGTTGTTACCATAAGCTCAACCATGTTTTATTGTCATATATTTAGTTTTTTCTTGATTTTTTTTGAAGGTGATCAATCCGCTTCAAACATAGGAGGATGCAAACTTTGTTTGAGAGTTGCACATTTTAACGCAAGTTTGCAAAGGAGCTTCATTATTGACCATAGCTCATGGTGGGACAATGAAGTGGATATTGTGGATACTATTGCAAGTAGAAGAGAGGCTTGCACTTTTCAATATATCAAGGGAGTTTTTCCATTGATATCTTTGATGTACTAAAGACATGGGATTTTGAAGTTAGAAAGGTTAGCATAGGCATTTTGGGATAGCATTGGTACAATGCATTTCCTGTGAAAGCTATGCCATTGCAATGTTGTGATATCAGGAGTAGGAGGTGGCATCACTACAGTGCAATTTCTTGAAAGAGGCATTCAAGCTTGTGATTTAGGTAAGAGCACAAGACCCTTTCAGATGTGAACACATCAGAGAGCATTTGAGATGAGAATGGTTAATGGAAAATTGTCCTATAATCGCTCAGCGTATGGCTGACTTGATTCTCTAGCACATACCTTAATTTAAATTGCGGAAATTAAATTGTTTATTTCTCCGCTTTCTATTTCATTGTGCATTAAAACTGATTTATATATTACTTGCAGATTGTAACTAAATGCAAAAGACAGTGTTGAAGAAATCAATCATTAACACATAAATAACACATAGATTTTACCCTGGAAACCCATTTGGAAAAAACCTGCAAGAAATGGCCTTTGGTTGGCTCTTTTATGCTTGGGGATTATTACAAACTGGAGCTATACACTCTCAATTAGAGAATCCGTGTATTCTTACTCCTTGGTGGTATTTTGCAGATTGTTGTTTGGCTCAGAGACAATCTTCGTTCTCCATGGACAAGCTCAAAGTCCTGTTTGTCCTTCTATCTAGAACAGACTTCTATGTTTTGAGTCTTCAACCCTCTTGCTACTATGCCCTTCTTTTGAAGTTCCAATTTTTCGTTGTTTTGGGTCCCCCCCTTCATTTGCAATTGACCCGCCCCTTTATTACATCCTCTAGCATTTCGTTCTAACCCCCCCAAAGCCAAGAGATTCAAGAAACTATTCATATGCCTCCCTGACTCTTCTCTCAAGAGATGATGACAATTTCCCCATTTGTTTTCTAATTCGAGCAACTTGGCTTTTTTCACTRCCACATGGCACTTTGTGATTGGTCAAGGGGCTATTGATTAGCACTGAGTGGCGATGTTGCTTACCAGCTAGGTAGTGACTTGATAGTCTTGGGCATTTGTAGAAAGCTTCAATGGATGTYGCTTGCCTGTGGGTGATACCACACTCGAGGTGCTAAGCARTATTATGCATAGTCAAGTCTGGTGTATAAAAYTGGATTGTGAGTTGCATAGCCAATAATGGATGAACATGTGTCAAGTCTCAACTCTAAATCCCATTAAAAGTACATAGGTTAACATTGAAAAATGGATCGTGATCGTCGATTTGAATAGGCTTCAATCTCAAAACACATTGGGTCATGTGCAAYTCCTTGTTGCTAGATGCTCCAAAGCTCCACATGCCTTTTTTCATCGTTTACCCTTTGCCTTATGCCTTGTTTTTCTATGTAGCTTGCAAAGGTAGCACTTTGTTCTGTATAGCCTTCTCTCCATGTGGTCCTCAGCTTCGCATGTGGACCTTCGCATAGCCTGAAGCATCGCAAGCCTTTAACTTGGGCATTTTTTAGACTTCCAAGGCAATGCATACAAGGTTCGACTAAGGTTTTGTTGAGAAATGTAGCTTGAGCAAGGACTTCTTGTGCAAGTTTCAATGTGAATGTGTAGGAAGTAGTTTGAGGCATTTCATTGGTGACGACTTTGGAAAAATGGTCACTAATTCTATTGTGTAATTCACTTAGGATAAAGTGAAATATCTTGTGTTCTCAAGTTGAGTTTAATAAAGTGCATTTAATGCATTAATGACTTAGACTAGATTTAATCTCAAATGTACATCTCAAAATTAGATTAGGGTTTTAGAAAAGCATAAATAAGACACGACAGAGAAGTATTGCTTATGATTGAACAACTAAGCAACTAGAGGAGAGAAAACAACTCACAATAGGAAGATGATTGATTTGCAGGTTTTTAGTGGGTTGTAAAGGTAGCCGCATAGTAAATTTGTATAGCTGCACAAAACTATACAACAGATCCGTATAGTGGTACGAATTTGTACAACAATCGTACAAATCCATACAAGAGGTTGTACAGGTCTTATAATTGTTGTCTTTCCTTTTGGTATAGGTCGTACTTTCTTTGCAGGTTTTATAACTTAGTTTGAGGTGATTTTGATAATCGTGCGTATGTTGTTTTATCAACTTNCTCACTGATATCTCCTACATCAGCTGTGCGCCTTTGTCTTATCTCCATGTCCACAACTCTAGCGCGTAAGTTATGCAGACCTCTTTCTACTTCTAGATTCTGCACTTCTCTACCCCTTCCTCTGGGCATCTCCCCTTCCTCCTTTGGATCGGGTGATTGTCTATCCCTTCTCCTTGGCAGCATGGTGAATTTTCCTTTCTCTCTGCTACAGAAAGCAAAGAAGCTTTTCTAAGCTCTGATACCACTTGATGGCGTCCACCCGGGCACCTACCTCAGCAGGTCCCGCGCCTGACCTCTCGGTCTTAAGGATCGCTCAATTTCATCCCTTGATCCAGAGTGGCTCCTCTGATTCCCACTAGAATCTCCTTCGAAAATTTGACCCATAGGTCTTTTCAGCACCTTACAGTCTTTAGGCCAGTCACTGTTCTCTTCGACAACAGAAGAATAGAGAATCGGGTTTCGGGGTTTTCAAATTCCCGATGTCTCGACCCTTTGGTTCCCAATTTCCCGACCTCCAATATCCCGATGCGCTCCTTTGTTGCCTTAGCCCCGGGCTATGCATTTAGTCCACACGACCCCCTCTTATATGACCGCAGTCATATTCCTTATCGGGATTCGGGGTTTCGAGTGTTGAAATGTAGTAAATCTCTTGCCCATGGAATCCTCGATCTTCTGACTCGCGGATTCCCGATATGACGTCACTAGGACGCCCTTCCACCGTAACCACAATCAACGGCGGTGAACAGTTGTTGAGATCAACGACTCCAGATCTCCCTCGGGGTTTCGCGACTTCAATTGTCGAAATGCTCTGGCCTTCAATTCCCCCGATTTCACGAATGCCTATTTCCCGACAATTTACTTTTCCTTTCGGGGAATTTCCCGACGGCTTCGATCACACGCGGGTTGACTATTCAACGGTCCCGTCACTTCTGTCGGGATTTCAGAATTCGCGGGATCGCAAATCCTGATGTCTATGGTTTCAGGACTTTCCTTTTCCCGAACCTCCGATAACTCGTGCCACCTGTCCTCCACTAACTCCGTTGTGGCCCCACACTGTTCCTTCGGCCTGTCGGGATATCGCGTTTCGCGATTCCAAGTTGCAAGAGTATCCTGTCCTCATGACCTCCGATATGCCGATCCCCGACTCTCTTCGGATTTCTGACACGCGTCCCAAGTGATGGACGGTTCAGGTCAACCCTCGGGTTTCGCCACTTTATGAAATCATAAACACTCACTCCTCTGAGCTCCGATGACCACGTCCCCGATCTAGACGACCACACGACACATGTCCTCCCTGAGATCCTATGACTATGATCCTTTCGCCGTTTCGGGGTTCAACAGGTCTTGAATTCTCGTCTTTTGAATCTCCGAAATGCCGATGGACTCTCGATCCCTGCCACTTGTCCCAACAGATGGACGACTCTGAACTCGTCGGGATTTTCACGATGGATTTCCCCGACTTCTAGTCCACGTGACTCCCGATTTCCCGAACCCCGACGCCTCGATATCTCGATGCTTCTCGGGGTTCTTACTTTGCTCACGAGGGTTTAAACCCTGTGCAACTCCTGTCAGATCGGACGACTGACGAGTAACTGATCAACGATCCAACGACTCACGACCCCTAGAGCTTGAACTCCGAACGCGGTCGTAACCTCCTCGCTTCTTTGGCAGATCCAACTGCTGATGGGATTTTGCAAATCTTCTCCACAAGATCCTGACCGTCGATCTCTTCCTCCTTGATGTTTTCTACGGGGTGAACCCAGTATTCCTCTGTGAAAACTAGTCCTCTTGTGCGTAACTTTGCAGTGCCTGTTCAAACACTCCACGACACAACCTCCCTGTGCTTCTCTTCGACGAGCTTGGAAGCCTTGTCCTTCTTGAGCTTCACACAATTCCGAGTCTCCGAGAAGACCCTTGCATGCACTCCTTGCGGCAATCCTCAAACACTTCCAAGTGTTGAGTTCTTTCGACTCTGCGCACACCTGCAGCAGCAGTCCTTCAATGCTTCGCTCAGATTCACAACTGAGACTTTCCTTAGCCTGCGCACTCCTTGCACGGCTCCTATAACCCAATTTCACTTCTGGGTGAACGAGAACAAGAGTTAAACTATCTGAGCCTTCTGTCAACGCACTCCTTGCAGACGACTTCAACTGCACTCCTTGCATGAATCCTTGCTCAGATAAAGAAACAATTGAAACTCATTTCTTCTACTTCCTTTCAGACTTCACTTAGAACATGAAATCATATACACAACATATCAAAGCAAATGTATAACAGGAAACAAACATTCATGAGCATATCAATCAACACACATACACAAAGAACAACACAATGCCATGAACTTGAATCAACTTCTTCTATTAATCCAAATAACTGTACATGGGTGTTTCTACACAACTCTCTGCTTCTCTTCTATGCTCCAGTGCTTCTAACTATGTTACAATGCGCAATGAGGGTGTCTATATCCTGTTTCCCTCTTGCGCTCTCAAACAGTCTAATCTAGAATTAAATTTCTATCTACCTGCATTAACTACTATAAATGCCTCCATCTACTTCAGACGAGAGCGGGGCGCTCAAGCTCTGATTACATTATACCAAGGTGCCTTCATTAAATGATCTCATTTATATTTGGCACATCAACTTCAAGGGAAAAATAAAAATTTTGGCTGGGTTTGTCCAACTATCCTTTGTTTTCCGCGCTGGCTCGTTTGATGTTATGATGCTCCTGTATCATTGGGGCAATTTTTTTTTAAACCCACGGGTGAATTCATGTAAAAACTCCAAATCGAAGGCATCCTCTATAAAAACTCCAAATCGATGGGTGAAAAAGCCATCAGGCCAATGACCATTCCCAAATCGAGGCGAATCATGGTCGTTGGCCCTATGAAAAATCTAAAACTGTGGGAGAAAACCATGGAAGATCAATGACTACTCCCAGAAATCGGGCAAAAGAGAAGATCACAATAAAGGGAGGCGAATTGGGATTAATATGTTTTTTTTTTAATATTTAAAATTCGCCCTACCAAAATTTGAAGGGGCTAGATTTCACCCATGGACAAATTTTCACCCGTAAAATTTTCACTAATAAATTTTTTGGTTTCATATTAACCTAATAACATAAATTGATTAATTTTTTGGTTTTATATGAACCTAATAACATAAATGGATTAATATTTAAAATGTTATAAATTTTAATTTAAATATTAATTTAAATATTAATTTTAAAAAAATAATTAATTAATAAATACATTTTTTAAATTTATTTTTAATAAACATATAATTATAATAAAATATTCAATAATTTTGAAAGTTTTTTCAAACAAAATAAATAATAAAATCCTCCCACTTACATGGTCATTTCCACCCACTTTTATCATTATAAAATCTAACACCTTCACTACCCAGAAAACTAGACCAAAATAATTATAAAAATCGAATCTCCTTGAGCAAGAAAACCAGGCCAAAGTAATTATAAAAGCAATTAACATCGATACCAATTAATACCTCCTATCTTTTATTATAAGCCTCTTTATCACCGTTGTCCAGGTGGCAGGCTATTATTGCATCGCATTCGGTCATAGGATTTAGGTCCACATTCCTGGTTTGCCTAGCTGAACTATTTTATATTTAGTATTGCAATTGTTATCTATTTTCGATGGGGTTTGCCGATCTGAGGTGTAAAGACCCAATCCAATTGGCTGCAGCACCGTAATGGGTTTTATGCAATTCAATCAAACGGGCGAAGGCAGGAGTCTATATACACAGTAGGCCATAAAGTATCTCTGATGCTTCAGTGGTGTTTGCTGCCATGGAAAACGACGGGATATTTCGTTTATATGATGAGCATATACCAAGAGAAGGGTGGCCACATTGTGGCAGTTACGTTGCAATCGCCACATGTATGTCAACTTAACAACACCCACATGAGAGAACAAACACCGAGCAATGAAAATGTGGGATGGATTTGGCTGTCAATGGCTTATGCCCTTTCCTTTTCCCATTCCAATCCGAACGCCAAGCCCATTATCAACAATGGGCTCCACGTTCTATTCTCGCCTCGGATACTCCTCTCCTCCCTCCCCACACGCCTACTCTTCATGCGGTACACAGTCGGCCTTATTTCTCTCCTGCCCCTGTCCCTCCGCCGCTCTTTTCTTGAGGGCACATGCCCTTCTCTACCAGCTCATCTCAGCAACTGCCCTTAATTTCTCCCCTTTGTTAAAGGATGGATGAATCTCAAGTGGGATTTCAGTGAACCGGTTGAGGGCTCTCCACTATGGCGAAAAAACAGGCAACTGACGAAGATCCGAAGGGGTTCACGATGAGACACTCTGCCCTGAAGGAGGATTATCAGGAATTGCAGAGGGTATGTATGTATGCATGCCTATTACATCACTTGACTCTTATGTTGTGCTTGGTATTCATGGATCTGAATTGGGTTATTGTGTCTCAGGAGAATCGATCATTGAAAAAGCGAATACAAAGAGCTAAGGTCAAAAGAGACAGTCTCCTGGGGGTGGTCAGGTTCGATCCTCTTTCCAATCCTTTGTTATACTATTATCATTTGAATTGTCGGCAATTCCATAGTTTTGATAGGGTTTCTTCCCTTTCCATAGTTCACTGTACAAAATCTGCTTTTTTTGGGTGAAGAATTTGATTCTCTTCTTACATGCTTACTAAAATTTAATAGTGGCCAATAGGGTTTTCGTAGAACTAGCCTATACCCGTCTAATCTCGGGTCTCATATACCTCTCGAGATTGTGAAGTTCGATTTTGAATATTTGGAGATCCATTATTTGATATGTATGCCAGTTTCGCGAAATTGAGAGAGGCATGCTTGAGCTTTGCAACTTTGAGGGGCAAGCATTATGCACTCAACAATGTTGCATTTAATGCAATAATCCTGGGATATATACAGTCCAATCTGAAGCAAATCACATTGGAAGGTATACATATATTCTAGGGTATACTGCAATCAATGCAGGGCTGCAAGGTGTTTATTGATTGCCGCTTCGAGGTGCATATCATACCTGTCTTTATATGGGTTGGGACTAGTTTCAATGCATCATTACACGGGCACCCACACACAGAGTTGATGGATCATCCCCACCGCCACCTCCACCTCCACCTGGGCTGTAAAATGTACTTCACGTCTCTTGGTGCAATTAGGATTAGTGAAGAATCTAATAGTTCCTTTGGAATTGATAAAAAAGATTTCTTCCAAGTGCAAAACAACATTGATTATTAGCCAATGTTCCAAGAATATGCAATCTCGAAGGAGCTATTACTTTTCTTTTAAAAATTGTGTTACTTTAGGAAAATTTATTAGCATATAATTATGTTTGGTAGGATTTAAGCACATCATATTAATGAGTTGATTCCCATATAGGTAGGGTCTATCTTCTCTTCAATGTATATATCTAAGAACTAATGGGTTTGTATTATTTATTCCCGCCCTCAAGATGTTTTGTTGACTAGGTAAGTGATGTTTAAGAGTGCCCTAAGTAACCAAGATCATTATGATCTACATTGTGATTATCAAAAACTTGTAAGGGACCAATGCAGACCTCCCAAGCCATATTGAGAACATGGGTGACTAATAAGTACAGAGTTATGTTAGAGCTCTGACCTTTCACAACTCAACATCCAGGCAACGATACTCAGTGCATAACAATATTGCTTGCGAGCTAGTTTTGAAGAGTATGCAATCTTAAACCCATTGATAGAATAATTGACATCGATCTTGTAACGTATATATGGACATCACTCTTTGAAATATAAAAAAACTCCGGGTCGTACTAGGGTTGTACAGCCACAGCCAGTGAGGGCGAATTGGGCCGTACAACAAGAAGAAGGAAGAGATGAGTTTGTTGATTCTTACAAGCGGGGAGAGTGAAGAAACTCAGGGTTGTACGAATTTATAATTATTTTTCTTCTGAAGCCAATAAATCCCCTCTTTGCTGGTTTTCCCCATACTCGAGTTTCCAGGGTAAAAATTGTGTTATGTGTTTTATGTGCTTGGTTTCATTTTATGCTGTGCATTAATTTTTTTGCATAGTTTTCAGATTTCTATATCAACATTGAAGTAAATCTGGGTAGTAAAATTATTGGCATTAAAATTCAGATTGTCGGGTTTCAAAAGTTTAACATGGTATCAAAGCTCGGCCTCTGAATATAGAAACCGAGTGTGTTTTCAGGAGTAAAACCAACAGAAGAGGTCGAATTACCAGTAGGGCGAGTGAGCTAGGGAAACAATTAAAATGGCAAATGCAGGGTTAAGATTTGAGGATAGATTAGAGGACGCTTCAAACTGTAGTCCATGGAGAGAGCGCATAGCTTTGGTGCTATAGGAGCAGGGGTTATGGGAGTTTGTTGAGGGAACCCCAACGCCCCCAGCTAATCCATCACAACTTGCAGTTCATATCAGGAAGGATTATTATTGACGGGGTGAGGACCATATCATTCCTCACCTGTCAGGAAAGAAGATGTGGGAATCTCTGACCACGCTGTACCAATCAGACAACTAGAGCAGAAAAATGATGCTCAGACAGAAACTCAAGAGCACCAAGATGGCCAGGGGAGACACTGTTGCATCCTACCTCACCAAGTTCACTCAGATCGAAGATGAGTTGGCAACAGTAGGGGAAGTCGTGGATGAGACTGAGCTGGTGAGAATAGCCTTGAAGGGCTTCACCAAGCAGTGGGAGGTGTTTGTCCAAGGAGTAGTGGCACAAGAGAAACTTCCCAACTGGGAAAGACTATGGGACGACTTCACTCAGGAGGAGCTGCGAGTTGGGTCCTCACAAGGCATTCAGTTGAAAATTGAAGATGAGGAGAATCTGGCCCTAGCAGGCAAGGGCAAACCCAGAGCCAAGAAGGGTTCTAGTTGGGGTCAGACTTCAAAGGGTGAGAAGAGGAAGGACCAAAGCAAAGTAAAATGCTTTGCTTGTCACAAACCAGGACACTTTGCCAGCCAATGCCCAACCAAGAAGAAGGGCAACAAGAAGTNCAGAGCCAAGAAGGGTTCTAGTTGGGGTCAGACTTCAAAGGGTGAGAAGAGGAAGGACCAAAGCAAAGTAAAATGCTTTGCTTGTCACAAACCAGGACACTTTGCCAGCCAATGCCCAACCAAGAAGAAGGGCAACAAGAAGTCACAAACGACAGCTTCTGCTTTAGCAGAAGTAGATGATTTTGCAGCTAAATTTGAGAATGAGTTTTCACTCATTGCATGTCTTTCCAGTTCAGCCAACAGTGGAGTGTGGTACATTGACAATGGAGCCTCTAGTCACATCACTGGAGTGTGTGATTACTTCTCCAGCCTAAAGGAGGAGGATATGTACCTCTACATTGAGATGGGAAATAATGCCAAGTGTCGGACAACAGGCCATGGGACAATCACATTTCAGAGGTAGTCCAGGAAACCACCAATGGTGAAAGATGCACTGTATGTTCCGGGGATGACGAAGAATCTGATTCTAGTTTCAGCATTGGAGGACAGGGGCTACGTGGCCACATTCCAGGATGTGAGAGTGTACATTTGGCCCAAGGACTCCAAGACAACCAAATTGATTGGAGTGAGGAGAGAGAAGCTGTATAAGCTTCAATTCGAGCGAACCCGAGCATTGGTGAGCAACACATGTGACATGGCAGAGTTATGGCATAGGAAGGTGGTGCATTTGCATCATGGAGTACACAACGTGCTCAAGGAGATAGTGACAGGCCTTTCAGACTTCAACACAGAGCATCGTGAGGTATGCAAAGGGTGTGCTATGGGGAAGTATACCAAAAGAGATTTCCCAAGCAGTGACAATAGGACATGAGGCATTCTTGATTTGATACACTCAGATGTATGTGGGTCCATGTCTTCAGTATCCTTGAGTGGGTACGAATATTATGTCACCTTCATCGATGATCATTCCAGGAAGACCTGGATCTATTTCATGAAGA
>SNQJ01S0132466.1:32174-49027 GCA_010110895.2 Picea sitchensis | reverse complement strand
AACCCTCCTTCAACAAGGAGGCACCGTTATATCATCGTAGCAGTAGATTACTTCACATAGTGGGTTGAAGCTATGCCAATGTTTAAATATGATGGCGAGACTGCAATTTTTTTTTTTTAACCAGATAATAGCAAGGTTCGACATCCTGAGAGAGATTGTCATTGACCATGGCAGTCACTTTCAAAACAAAATGATGTCCAAGTTAACATAAAATCTTGGGTTGAGGAAAGAACATTCATCACCCTACTACCCACAAGAGAATGGTCAGGTGGAAGCTGTGAATAAATCCCTTAAGACTATTTTATAGTGAACGATCAATTCAGCCAGGTCAAATTGGAATTTGATATTGTACTCGACATTATGGGCCTACCAAACGTCTGTTAATACTGCAACCAGTTTCTCACCTTTTCAACTCATTTATGGGATGGAAGAAGTCTTGCCTATAGAGTTCCAGATCCCCTCTCTAAAGTTGGTAGTACAGTTATTTCCAGACACTTCACCGCTTGAAGAGTGTTTATTATATCTTGAGCAACTCGATGAGCAGCGTCTAGATGTAGCTTTGGCTAACAAGGCTCACAAACAAAAATTCAAGTGTCAGTATGATCAGTCCGTCCATCCTCAGATTTTATCTGAAGGAAACCTTGTCCCAGTCTATGACCAAGATAAGGACCCCTTAGGGGCAAGAAAGTTCAAACCCATGTGGTTCAGACCTTTCATCATGAAGGAGGTTCTAAAGAAGGGTGCTTATCATCTGGTGGAATTTGAGGGAAATTCTTTGGCAGAACTTAGAAATGGGCTCTACCTCAAGAAGTATTACTCGTAGGCGGGTCGCCTTGGGTGACTTCTTGTAACATATGTATAATCTTATACATTTTCTTTTTAGTTTTTTGTCTTTTTGGTTTTATGGACGTGTCATTTTGTTATGTCATATTTTTCACTGTGGTAGATGCCAAGTGAATTATAGGTGTTCATTGGGTTTGCAGATGGCGCTAGCCGACACACTCGGAGGCTTGCATCCGCATCTTGGGTGATTTTCACACCTCAGGGCTAGTTGTTATCTTCAGGAGGTATCGGTTTAGGTGACGCCACAAACAATGTTGTTGAATACAACACAGTCTTAGAGTTTCTTCGTGACGCTTTGTCGCATGGTATATCTCTCCTTCGGGTCTACTTAGATGCTCAGTTGGTTATGTCTCAGTTAAATGGAGTTTACCGCATTTACGATCCTACACTACACGGATGGTTCCTTAGGGTATGTCTCTTAGAATAAATCTTTGATTACGTTACGTATATCCATGTTCCTAGTATATTGAATCAAATCATAGATACTCTAGCTAATCACGTATTAGATTGGCATATTGCACACATGTAAGAAAAAGAACACACACACACACATGTAAATACATTTGAAAAATAGATGTAATCCATAAAGAATAAAAATATCTAGATATCCATATATATATCAGAAAATATCGGAGTACAAGGGTGGGCACATGTGACTCAAAGAGATGTCTAGTAAGAGTCATGAGGCTTATACCCTCAAAAATATATAAAAAGTGCTCTCGGCACGTAAGTAGTATAGCCTAGCTAAGGGCACGGCTTGTTGGCCTAGCTGTAGTGAACAACAACGTTTTCCAAATGTCGAAAGAGCTGGACCTAGGTTCGTGGCACCCCAACTACATGAGGTTGCATCGATGGTGGGAGATCCTCGATCTCCTCCATAAGGACTGTACGAGTAAGCACAGTAAGGTTCCACTCTACCCGTCTCAATACTCTCTCAGCTTCTCCGAATGGAGGCTGCCCTGCTGTTGCTGCTGGTCCAAAGGCTCCATTTAGTTTTGCCTCTGGTCAAGGATGCCACCTAGTCCTCGAGAAGTCTGCTGGATGCACTGGTCCCACATCTGTACATAACAAATACATAAGTGTTAGATACTCTAGTATACAAAAAATGATATTTATAAAAATACATAAAAATTAAATAACTTTGAAAAGAAAACTTACCCATCTCTCCTCGCTCCGCCCCGGGAGGTACAGGCATGTCAGGATCTCTAGAAAAATTGATCCCGGCATAGGGGTAGTCCTCTATTGTCGGAATTTTCCGTGACCACCAGTAAAAAAAATTGTCATCAAAGGCATCGATGGTCCTCCCTCCCCCCTGTCGCGGAAACAACATCGCCCATCTGCATAGCATTGGGAGAGAGGCCTCATGCCCTCATATAAACTCTTGAGGACTAAGACTGGGTACCCTCTCGAATAAGAAGGAGCACAAAATGGTCCCAAACATGAAGTTATGGTGCTCTCGTATCCAACACTCTGTTATCTATCTCTTCATGCAATCTAGCATGGTGGTACTCCAGTCTAAAATTTGTGCATTTAAGCACTATATTACACAATGCATGTGCACCCGAGAAGCCTGATGTAAAGATGTGGATATACTAATCCACAGAATGAGTAGAACTATCACCTTGAGTGATAGGTTGTTGATCATATGAATAGGAACCTGAGAACCTACTTTCTCAGTACCAGCCTCGCAATGGAGTCCAATCAACTCCTTGATGTTGTGTGGCCCGGGGGGGAAAGTATGCAAGTTGATTGGGTCCCCTCTCCTTGAGAGACCAGTCAAGAAGTAAATGTCCTCAGTTCGTTGGAGTCAATGATTTCCCCTCAAGCATGAATGTCGCTGCGTCAGGATGCTAGTAATATATCAATGCATTTAGCAACCTAGGTTGTGCCCTCATAAACAGACACTGTAAGAACTTTAACAACCCGCATTGTGACAAAACAACGATAGCAACAGGTTCCTCAGAGACTAAAAAATCAATTTCCTCATGCTCCCTCTCTCTCCAATGAACATACATCCTGCAAAATGACAAGTGGATGGAGAGTTAACTCTTGTTTTTTTTATTTTTTCACTTGTTTGAGGGTGTACGCGGGCTGTCTTGAGGACAGTTGCGTGTGCACGTGGGAAAAGTATCTTCTACCCATGTGTACACGCGGGTTGTGCTTGGAAAGACCGTGTACATGTAGGGACGACCTCTTTAAAGGTCAACGCCCCACCAAAACACAAAATTAAATGAAAAAAAGGATGAAGGAAATGCATGAGAGGTGAGTGTGTACTTACTTGGTCCAAACAGAACTTCGTTTCGTCCACTGAAGCTCCTGGAATAAACTATTTCGACAAAGGGGTGTTTTTTGAATTTTGGTCAATTCTCAATTTACAATGGTGATAATGAGCTGTGAACTTTCTATTTATAGACTTTTTGGCCCCTTTTGTCATTTTTTGGACCCTTTTTGTCATTTTTTCTAGCTTGAAAATCGTTTACTATGGTACTTGAGTTTCTCAGGGGATGTTACGATAAATGTTACTTTGGGTATTTAAGATTTTTTTCGAGAGTTGGGTCAGTTTTAAAGGTCATCTGGTAAAACGTCATTTTTCCAACTTTGTGCATATAAGATAGGATTCCACCTCCACTTGTTGCACCTCGTTGTCCTTTTTCTCTTTGCCATAGGATTGATCCCACCAAATTGTGACACAGAACCCTCACTGCTTCTTTAGAAGTGTCGTAATTTAATGGTATATCCTACGTTCACATGGATGCCCTAGGTAGATCCTGATTGCATTTTGGTGTCCATGCCATTGCTAATGACTATAGGCTTGGGAGTCCTTAGTAGTTTTTTCTTATTACGAGTTTGAGCCTCATTTGCATGATTCATTATCACTCTTGACCTCACCCTCGGGACTCCCAAAACACAACGGGTCTTATTTTAAGCCCTTTTCAAACCCTCTAAACATGAAAAGATTGTCGAGCGATCTTGTTTCCCTTCACGCTTGCTAAACTGAAATTTGAAGGCACGTTTGTCTGACGATAGTTTACCCCTTTTTCGGTATGGACGGTCATTTGAACGAACAAAGGTATACTCTAGGAGCCTCGGTTCTCTAGAAGAGTATTCTCAGGTATAGATTTAACCCTTTTTCAGGCCCAAGGGACTAAATTTACAAAAAAGGAACCCCCATGAAGTCCATAGTTAAGCTCTTTTCAGACTCCCTAAAATTGAAAAGATGGTAAAGTGACCTTGTTTCTTCACACTCATTAAATCAGTGCAGAAGAACGTCCCTTACGGAGTCCATAGTTGAGCTCTTTTCAGACTCCTTAAATATGAAAACCTTGTTGAGTGATCTTGTCTTTCTCACACTCGTTAAAATAATTTTGAATAGATGTCTGTTTGGTGCTAGTTTATCCCTTTTTCGAGCTGACTAGACTACCTTCGAAAAAGGTACCCCAGTGGAGTCTTATTTTATGTTTTTTTTTTTCCAGACTCTCTCAACATGAAAAACCACCGAGCATACCTTCTTTGGCTCATTAAAATTACATCGAAGGACGTTATAATTGTGTCTTATTAATCACATTTTCATTCCTGCGTCTTTGGCCTAATGCCAGCTCCATGTTTCTCTCAACTGAACCATCTGAAGCATGCCTTATACAGAAGCCTTGTATCACTTTGCCTCTATGTCTTGACACCTTGACCCATGGAGGATTTTTTCCAGGTGTCCTTTTCCTGCATATGTCCCCTTTCCTTGAGTATCAATGTGTTCCTTGCGCTTGGAACTAGTATGTCTGCGACACTCGATCCTCCTTTGTAACGTAGCATTTTTTATTCTTTTTCAAGCTTCCCAAAATTATTGAAAAAGACAAAAAAATCAAATATACCCCAAAAAGAGGAAGGGAAAAGTATTTTCTTTTTGTTGATAGCACAATGATTCATCCTTGGACAAAGCACATCCTTTTGTTTGCTCGTCAAGCCCTAGGATTTAATATGACCTTAGGAAGTTGTTCTCTCTACATAGAGTTGTTCCCTCCTCCGTTTGGTTACCCTTCCAAACATATGGAGAGTTTGCATTGCCTCCTGGATCATGAACTTATGTCAATGCCATTTTGCCTGAGTCTCATCTTTTGTCATGCTTTCATCCAAGGGAAGTCTTAATAAACTTGAGTCAGCCCTTCTACAGTTTGTCTCTTATCCTCATGCCTGACCACCCTCGAAAGACCAATCAAGTCCTTGTTCGAAATCAATGAAGTTCTCTGCACTGATCACCAAGATCCTCTTGTCTGTTCCCGACGATCCGTCAAAGACCTCTGGGTAGTGAATTTGTACACTGATATTACACTCCTACCGGATTTTTGAATATTTTGAAGTTGCTTCTCGAGATATGAAGACCTCATCTCCAGCCATCAGGAATTATTGGCTTCTTAAAGATGGATAACATACATGTATATATTTTGATTTTGAGATGTAGATCCACTGTGTACTTCTCGCGACTACACTTTATATAGTTATATGACATGGATATGCAGTGTATTTGATTGGCAACCATGATTTTATTTCATCCCAAGCATGGGTATGCCCACATCGGTGAGACAAATTTTTATTTTTGCAGATGGCACCTCCTAAACTCTGGTCCCTGGGCTCACTCGCTTTGTACATTGGTGAATATTTGTAATGTATTCGGCCATCAGATGCTCTTCTAACCTCACACATTAGGGGGAATCTGTTATAACTCTAAATTGCACCAGACATGCATGTCTGGCATCAGGCCATCTAACTTGCTATCTTTTCCAATCCATCACTGAACAAGCTCTTCTAAAAATCATTGTTTTGAAGGTGTACGCGCCCTACACCACTATTGCCTGCGTACACACGCCTGCTGACCCACTACAACCCGCGTACACTCACAAAATATCGCAAAAAATGGAAATTGCAAAGGATACTAGTTTCTGGGCCATTACTTAACCTTTTGACCACCCATAGCCAGTTACCCCAACCGTTACTATCTCTTTTGGCCTATAAAAGAAGGGTTTGGGGTCCTATCTCAAAAAGAAGCACGAGAGCAAAGAAACTTTGCCCATTTGATCAATGCCCCTTTGCCCCAATTGCAAAGACCTTGCCATTTCTCTAAGAGAGAACTGAAGAAGAGAAGAAGACGTGGAAGTAGTTGGTGCATGGTGAAGAGGAGCCCAGGACCAAGTTCGAGGAGCAATGTCGGTCTCATGTTGTAAGCTACTTTTGTGAGATTAATATAAAGAAGTACTCTTTTCCATCTCACCAAATGACGTCTTAAACTTATATGATTTGTTTACATTTCTCATTTATGATGTCTAACCCACTAATCCATATGTAGAATGCATTCTTGTAGTTTCTTCTTTGTCTTTTGGTGAATGCAGGTCAGCCTTGGGAGGAGACTTGCATTTAGGAAAACACTAAGTGCAAATGGATCGACACCAGACGTGGAGTTTAAGGTAGGGCTACCGGATCCCTCTCTCTTGTCTTTCATGTATGATTGTGGGGTAATGTTGGTATATTGATTAAAAGTAGGAGACTTTAGATGGTTAGCTCTGCCTACAATTTAGACCCTCGGNAGAAGTACTCTTTTCCATCTCACCAAATGACGTCTTAAACTTATATGATTTGTTTACATTTCTCATTTATGATGTCTAACCCACTAATCCATATGTAGAATGCATTCTTGTAGTTTCTTCTTTGTCTTTTGGTGAATGCAGGTCAGCCTTGGGAGGAGACTTGCATTTAGGAAAAAACTAAGTGCAAATGGATCGACACCAGACGTGGAGTTTAAGGTAGGCCTACCGGATCCCTCTCTCTTGTCTTTCATGTATGATTGTGGGGTAATGTTGGTATATTGATTAAAAGTAGGAGACTTTAGATGGTTAGCTCTGCCTACAATTTAGACCCTCGGTGTAGTCCATAGAGGGGTTTTCCCTCTATAGAAGGTTTGCATAGGATTATCATCAAAAGAATCAACCACTCATCCACCAGGATGGCCACAAAACTAATGGCGTGCAAATTGCTATGTAAGTGCTGCAAAGAGGAGGTCCCTACAGGGGTTGTCACAGTTGTAGCTTAGTGTGCAAATGACACCATACTTAGTTGGGCCTTGTTAGCACATATACTGTACTGGGACTTCGGACCTCACATTTCAACCATCAACAAAAGGTTTTCATGTGAGTTTCGTGGAAACAGGGGAAAACAAGACTTGCATAGCGATCACACGCTACTCAAGTGCATTTTTATCATAACTCTTAAATCATGTGCTCGTTTTCTGTGAAATTTTTATAGGATATGCATGAAGGTAATATGAATAATATCACTTAATTTCAGATTAAAATTCTTCACTATTTTCAAGAAATGGTGAATCGTCATCTACATCCATTTTTGAATTATATCGAGTTCCATGAACTGGGTTTTTCCCAAATTTCTCCAGTAGAAGAATCATAGTGATATTAAGTTTTTGACCAAAATCAATATGGACCCAGTTTACCATTTGAGTTAAAATAAAAAAATACCAACTACAGAAACGTTGTTCTGCAAACACACTACACAAGTGTTGTAGCTCACAGTTGCACAACAAGTTGTGTTAGCACGCTACACAAGTGTTGTAGGTATCGGTTTTTTGCAGGAAATGGGATTTCATGATGAAACAATCAGATTGGATGATCAAGACAAGTTTGAAAGTGGTGTAGAATTTTCTTCAACAAATAAATACATCCAAGTTATATCATTTATTGAAACTAAGCCTCGGTTTGCAATCTTAAAGTATTTGGAGTTTTAGAACCTTAATGAAGAATTTGATTCTTTGAAGGAAGATAAATGGTTTAGGGGCTCAACATCATGTTTAAAAAAATAAATATGATAGTAAATGGCCTTCATATAGCTTGCAGTGATCAACCATATGAAGGAAATGCAAAAATAACCCTTGTTGTGCAACCTCGCTATGCAAAGTCTGCAGGGCACACTGTTTTTGAGGTCAACCCCAAGATCATGTTTCAAACAACTAGAGATGTTTTTTGAAAAACCCAAATACAATTTTGTCAATAATGGTCCCAATAACAAAATCCTCTCTCAGTTTTTGTACATTTGTCATATTTTGGGATATTCGAAGGAATCTTTTTAGCCTATTTTTCATATTTAAATATTTAATGATTTCCTGTTTTAGTTATTATCTTTGGGCACAGATCCCGAGAATATGGAGAATAATTTTCAAAAATAGGAAGAGTTTTTTCTCAATAATGGTTTCATCTCCAAAAACCTCTCCTGATTTTCTAACATCTATTGTTATTAGAGAGATATGATGTTATCTTTGATTCCTATTTTGTAGAAAATTGATTCCTATTTCTTAGCAGACATTTTTGAGTTTGTTCCTATTTTGATGTAACTAGATCCAAAAATGAAGAAAAATGGTTGAATTCAACCTCCTCATCTTGGGGAAGAATTCTTCCTATATATTTTTTAATTTTTATTAGCAAAGGCGGGGGGTTTGACCTTCAGTTGGAGAAGAAAGTTATTGGACTGTGTATCATTTTTCCTGAATATTTTATGAGTTAACACAAAAGTATAGTACTTTCATGAAGCAAAGATTCATCACGGTGAAGTTCTAAGTATGTCTTTTACTTTGAAAATGCTCATTTCGATTAATGTTTATTCTGTTCCAGTCTTTGACTGAGAGTATATGTTTGGAAATCATATTTATCTGATGCTCCATTCATGTAGTAAATACTTGTTTATGTGTTAAGGATTTGATGTGCATAATTCATCTGTATTTGGTGCTCTGTCCATGGCGATCTATCTCCTTTCTATTTTTTCTTCTAAAGTTACATTAAGAACTCACCCTTTGTTAGGTGCTCTTAGTGTAATGGGTTGTCCTCTCTTTTCTACTTCCATCTTAATATTGTTTATTTGTTGAAAAACATCACCTACTTTGCCTTTGTTTTCAGAAATTACATCACCATCTATTGACTCAACATCTTTAATATCAGACCTTGACTCCATTTCCCAATGTTCTATTCTTTGGGATTGTCTTACAAACTCATTTAAATTTCAAAAAACCTATAATATTGCATAATCTAACCTCTGTGTGCTCATTGCTAAATATTTTTGAGTATTGTTAGTATTTACATATTTGAGAGAGTCCTCTTTAGCTGTATAGGTCAGAATACAACCTAAAGTGGTTTGTGGTTACCTCCATGGTTTCCCTCCCACAACCAGGGGAAATTACGGAGTGATAACATTTTGGCATAATTTTCGGGGACCGAAGGTGAAATATTCCCTGGGATAAATGACAAAGTTCCGATCTGATTGTTGATGGTGGACAACAGTCATACACAAGGAGGTTGTCATTCATCCACCTGGCGTCTCCGTTATCAGTTGTATCCAGATGATAGAATATCAATGGCAACTCCACTGTCTGAAGGTTTTAAAGATTGAAGAAGGTACTAGTGATTCCATTGGATTTGATGAAGAACTCAGATGCTGCTACAATTATTTCAAGGTATGCATGTTTGGACTTTTCATAGATTTATGGTTTCCTAAATCTTTTACCCAAGGATGATTTTCTTTTAAGAAATGGTCCAAAATTTAGTGGAGATGATCTGAGTTTGAATTTGAAGCATATCTCAAACTTTCGTGACTTGACTGAGTTTCTTAGAGTCAAGCATGAAGATGTTTTCATTAGACTTTTTTATGAATCATTCGAAGGGAGGTGTAGGAGTTGGGATGAAGGTTTGCATGTTAGATCTATTAGAACTATTACAACTTGGTGGGTTGTATTTTTGGAAACATGGATGGAGGAGGCAAAGTTTGTGGCAGACTCTCCTTCCATTTAAGGTTTTAGAGAATGGAACAATATGTGCATTGATGATGAGGGTGATGAAAACTTTCCTACATTTTTGTCTTCTTACTTAAAGTCATGCAAATATAGCTCAGAAGCCAAGATCCTCTTTTTACAAGAGTTTTCGAAGGACTTTTAGAAAGATATTGAGGTTTAAGAGATTCAAATTTAGTCCCACAATGTCCAATATCAGAGTCAACCTTTTGAAATCCTTTTCCAATTGAGACAAGAGGTAGTGCTTCCCTCAGTTGTCAATATTGAGGAATTTTTTGTGTCTAAACATGAGTTTGAAAATGCATAATTGAAACAATGGTTTAACATAGAAAACACATATGAAATATCCAATTTCAAAAACCAAATTGTAGAATGCCTTGGGCATCAACAAATAAACTACGAAATCCATGATTTCTATGATGTTGTAGCTGAATATATGGAAGGATTTCTCATCTTAAATTCACAACCATGTCTCCACTGTGAGAAACATAAGTATTATGTGTTTCCCTTGCCATCACAAATTCTAGTGTCTATTATGTTCAAGCACAATCAAGCAGTAAAATTATGTGAGCAACTACTTGATTGGCTTCACTAGAAATTTGATATCACTTAATTCGAAACTTGTGCTCAACAAATTAGGGTAGATAGGTGTGAAAATAAGCTTGTTGGGTAAGCATCTTTTTTAGCATGTTTCAGTTTTAACTTTCAGATTTTATTTTCATCTTTCAGATTGCAGTATGGTTTTCAGTTTGTGCATTTTTCAGTTGCAGTAGTATTTTCAGATCAGGTTTGGATTTCAATGGGATTGGTTTTAGGTCAAAAAGAGAGAAGGTTATAGGTTACAGTTGGAAATTTGAGTTTGGGAGTAGCCCAATGGATAAGGCATGGGTCAACGGGTTCATTGCCGCCTCACAGGGAGGATAGAATCCCCAGTAGGAGCCAAATGTTAGCACGTATAATGTACTGGGACTTGGGACATCACATTTCAACCATCAACAAAAGKTTTTCATGTGGGTTTCTTGAAAACAGGGGAAAACARAACTTGCGTAGTGATCATACAATACACAAGTGCATTTTTATCATAACTCTTAAATCATGCGCCTCTTTGCTGTGAAAWTTTTATAGGAGATGCATGAAGGTAATATGAATAAGCTCACTTAATTTTAGGTCAAAATGCTTCACTATTTTTGAGAAATGAGCCACCGTCATCTATATCCATTTTCAAATTTTCTCGAGATCCATGAACTGCGGTTTTCCCAAATTTCTCCAGTAGAAGAATCATGATGATATTAAGTTACTGACCAAAATTCAACTGGACCCAATTTATGTTTTGAGATAAAATAAAAAAATACCAACTACAGAAACTTTGTTGTGAAAACACACTATGCAAGTGTTGTAGCTTACAGTTGCACAACAAGTAGCATCAACGCGCTACACAAGTGCTATAGGTATCATCTTTTGCAGAAAATGGGATTTCATGATGAAAGAATCAGATTGGATGATCAAGACAAGTTTTAAAGTGGTGTAGAGTCTTCTTCAGCACTTAAATACATGAAGGTTATATCGTTTATTGAAACTAAGCYTCAATTTGCAATCTTGAAGTATTTGGGATTTTAGAGCCTTGATGAAGAATTTGATGCTTTGAAGGAAGATAAATGGTTTAGGGGCTTAGAATTATGTTTAAAAAATTAAATATGATATTAAATGGACTTCATACATCTCTCAGTGATCAACCATACGAAGAAAACCCGAAAAGAACCCTCAATGTGCAACCTCTCTACGCAAAGTCTGTAGGGACATTGTTTTTGAGGTCAACTTCAAGATCATGTTTCGAACAACTAGAGATGTTTTTTGAAAAACCCAAAGAGGATTTTATCAATAACAAACCCAATAACAAAATCCTCTCTCATTTTTTTCACAACTACCATATTTTTGGATATTCGAAGGGATATTTTCAGCCTATTTTTCATATTTAAATATTTAATGATTTCCAGTTTTAGTTATTATATATGGGCATAGATATCAAGAATATGGAGAATAATTTTCAAACACTAGAATACGGTTTTCTCAATAATGGGTTCATATCCAAAACCCTTTCCCATTTTTGTAACATCTATTGTGATTTGAGAGATATGTTGTTATCTTTGATCCCTATTTTCCAGCAAATTGATTCCTATTTCTTAGCAAATAGTTTTTAGTTTGTTCCTATTTTGATGTAACTAGATACAAAAATGAAGGGAAATGGTTGAGTTCGACCTCCTCAACTTGGGGAATAATGCTTCCTGTATATTTTTTTAATTTTTATTAGCAAAGGAGGGGGGTTCGACCTTCAGATAGAGAAGAAAGCTATTGGATTGTGTATCATTTTTCCTGAATATTTTATGAGTTAATATAGAAGTACAATATTTTTATGAAGAAGAGATTCATCATGATGATGTTCTAAGTATGTATTTTCCTTTGTAAATGATAATTTCCATTAATGTTTATTCTCTTCCAGTATTTGAATGAGAGTATATTTTTGGAATTCATCTTTATATTATGCTCCATTCATGCAGTAAATACTTGTTTATGTGTTAAGGATTTCATGTGTAGAATTCATCTATATTTGGTGCTCTATCCATGGTGATCTATATCCTTTATATTTTTTCTTCTAAAGTTACATTAAGAACTCTCCCTTTGCTAGGTTCTCTTAGTGTAATGGGTTTTCCTTCTCTCTTTCCTACTGGCATCTCAATACTGTTTATTTGCTGAAAAACATCACCTACTTTGCCTTTGTTTTCAGAGAGTACATCACCAACTATTGACACAATATATTTAATATCAGATATTGACTCCATTTCCCAATGTTTTCTTCTTTGAGCTTGTCTTACCAACTCCTTTAAAGTTCAAAAAACCTATAATATTGCAGAATATGACCTCTGTCTGCTCATTGCTAAATATTTTTGAGTATTTTCAGTCTTTACATATTTGAGAGAGCCCTCTCTAGTTGTATAGGTCAGAATACAACCTAAAGTGTTTTTTTTTTACCTTCGTGTTCCTCGACAACTGGAAGGATGCACAGGAGTTGGGAACAATGTTACACTATTCTTAGTTGTTGATTCTGATAGCACTAATCAGGTGGAAAGAGCCTTCGTACTCTTATTTTTGTGATAGAGTAGGTCATTGATGCACAACGTGGTACACGTCCATGGGAAGAACGTCGGACCCCAAGAGAAGAAGTGGTAATGCGAGTACCTTTACGCGGTATCTCAATGACATTTAGGAAAATATATCCAACACCTGGAGGATCACTTCGAAACTAATCACACAGTATCAAGGTATATCCAACTTTAGGTCTATGCACCACAATATGTGAATCGAAGCATCCATGGATCCATCGAAATAATGGATGCAACTTTGTTTATTCATTAAGGTAGTGGAAGTTGAAATGGCAATGCGAGACTAGCAGGATGATTGGATGATGCCAGTCATCACCAAGGACATGGAAAAGGGAAAGGAAGTGGAAGTAGGATCATCCAAGACACCTGCAGGATACAACGTTTTGCCCAAAAATTGACACAGTAGGGTTATCCTAGTTAGAAACCAACACAAAATAAGGAGGGAAGTGATCCAAAGAAGGATGTGCAGTCAGGGAAGAAGGACACTGCCCCGACACAAGAAGAAAAAGGAAGGGGAGACACAATGACACATGAAACCCCTTCAGAAACCACTCCACAATAAATAGGGCCACCCAAGTAGCCAATTATACATACAATGTGTCCACGCAAGAAGGCCAAGGCTCATAAGTAGATACCTGAGTACACAATCACCGAGGATGATTTTGATCTTGTCACAGAGAGAGTACATGATCGCCCAATAGAGGAGTTTGAAGAGGTCGAACACCAAAGAGGAAGGATACAAAATGAGTTTGATGATATTAGGAAGGTCCTAGAACAAATAAAAATAGTGTAAAGGAATGATAGGGGAACAAAACTCATCTCCTCGGCAACAGAAGTAGAGGAAAGGACTGCGACAAACGAAGAAGACACCATCCAGACCATAGTGCAGGTGAGTCCAAGATTTCAAGTAACATCATATATGTTGCAGATGGATGAGGCTATAGTCTAGACACCACTTAAATATATGGCACATGTACAGTTGGTACTAGAAAAGATACTAACAAAGTCACTGTACAAACTGCAAGTCAATGTCACGCAGGAAGTGCATTGCGTGCAAGGACAGATGTGACAAAATTGCAGAAAAACTAGGAATGGCAAGGATTCCCTAGAACTAGTAGTCGAGAGAGTAAATTTCAAGACAAACTAGGAGAAACAACATACAAATAAGTTAGATAAGAAGTTGAAGGAAGTTTCTACAATGATTCCAGAAAACGTGCAGGAACCCATGAGAGATTTGGAAGAACAGATCCAAATCATTGCGCAAATGCTCGAGAACTACAAGAAGGAGATAGAGGATCTTAAAGAAAAATTAACCCCAAATACTCCTCCATAAGTTCTTTCTGAAAGGGAACAATAGGAAGCCCTGCAAGTGGAAGTGATGCAGAAATAAGCTGAAAAGGTCACACAATTGTTTGACAAGACTGCGCAGCTATGGACAACACTAGAAGAATATGATAGGGTCCATCAACTAGTTCAACAAGAGGAGGTAATCAACATTGAAATGTAAGAGCTGAAGCAGAGGAAAAATTCCATGAGAATCACAAAGCGAGTGAAGGGCGCGTAGGAGATGAAGCCCCTGCAAGAAGAACTAAAGGCTGCACAGAATAACAAGCAGGAAAGGCTAGCCCAGTTAGAACCTCTCCAAGAGAAAGCAATGCAAGTTATTATGAAACTGGAGAAGGAAAATACGATAATGGCTCAGGATCATGTTGAGAGAACATAATATCTCAAGGAGAACATCACAATGCAGAGGGTGGAAGAGCTCACATTGAAAGATGTGCAAGGCAGAGAAAAAGGGGAAGAGCTAGAAGGGAAATTCAACAACTTGGAAGAGGTTGTTCAGGGAGCGCGCACCACCAGAGTGGATTGGGATGAGCCACATGTTAGTGTTGGGGCCTTTTGGGATCATGCCTATTTTGATAAGGAAGGTTATTTTAACCACACGCCTAATTTTGGAGAAGAACAACTAGTAGGAAAAGTAGCATGCATGAGGAAAAGAAACACGCATGAGGAAAAGAAGCATGCAAGGCGAGAAGGCAGGAAAGTCTAACCATGATAGGGTTATGGTTTTTGACAAAGATTGTAATGGCTATAAGCCTTTAGAATAATATAAATAAGAAAATAGGAGGTCTAGGTTAAGGGTTCAATAGTTGTAAGTTTGATGTAAAAGAAGTTCAGTGAGATGATATTGGTTATTATGATTGTAATAAGGCGATAGAAGAGCAAAGTAAGCCATATTTTTTAGGGTTAGGTCACAGGATGAGGAGCCTGGTGTGATCTAGTCTGCCTCATAGAGTTTCTTTAACCTCATTATGATTGTATGATGGAATATGTAATGCGTGCAACACCATATTTTACAACAGACTAAATAAAAGAGAAGAGAAGCCAAATATTTGTGGATGTAGCCCAGGAAGGGGTGAACCACGATAAAACATGTGTTATATGTGATGTTTATTGAGTGATTACTTCTTGTTAATGGTTATATTATGAATGAATGATTAATAATATGTATTAGAATGCATGCATGAGCCTAAAGATGAATGATTCCTAGAAATACTTGAATGAATAACAAGATTAATGCATGAAGGAGATAGAATACACTCCCATATCCCCACTCATTCCTAGACTACAAATATATGAGTATTGGAGTCACCCATAAAGATATCTCAGGTGAGACTGCATAGTGCACTCTGTGCATTGTGTTTCCTTCTGGTTTACCAGGAGGGTCGATATTTTTAGAGTGTTTTGTTGGAAACCTGTTGAGATATGAACCTGGGTCAGCCCTAGAAGTAGAAGAGAAGGAGAAATACAACCAACAACCTCTTTTTGATTGGCGCTAGAGAAAACATGGAGTTGTATCTTCCTTTAGGTTGGATCCTCCTTCCAGTTGGAGCTGGAGAATTTGGGGAGTTGTATCTTCCTTCAGGTTGGAGTCTGTAAACAGGAGGTTGGAGCCTCCTTCCAATTGGTTCTGGAGAGTTTGGAAGTTGGTGCTTCCTATGAATGTAATATTTTGATATATAAGAAATCATTTCGTGGTTTTCTCCCATTTGGGTTTCCACGTAAAATTTTGGTGTATTGTGTATATGTGGTTATGATGTGATGCATTGTTTATGGTTATATTTTTATGATATGTTAAATGCAATCATAAGTGAATGGAATCATTGATAAGTTAATGTTGTGATTGAAAATGGTAAATAGTTCTCAATACTGATTCACCCCCCGTCTCAGTATTGGTGAATATTCCAACATGTGCTTCCTATGAATGTGATCTAATATATAAGAACAGATTCCATGGTTTTCTCCCAATTGGGTTTCCACGTAAAATCTCTTGTCCAATGTGTATTATGTGATGCATTGTTGAATGGTACTATTTATGGTTATATGTTCATGACATGTTAAATGAAATCATAAGTGAATCAAATTGTTGATAATTTAATGTTTACATGTTGTGATTAAAAATGGTAAAAATTGCTCAATACTAATTCACCCCCCCCTTAGTATTGGTGAATATTCCAAAAATTGGTATAAGAGAAGCTCCTTCAGAAATAGTCTAACCACTGGAAGGTAGATCATGGAGTGAACTAAGAAAGTAATGGCATTGTTTGATGGTTAGAACTATTCCTTCTAGAATATAAGGATGAAAACTCTTTTGTAGACACAAGGATTTGATGTCTGGCAAGAACTTGTAGACCAATACAAGGCACCTACCACTCCCCCAATAGATAAATATGGAAAAAAAAATTATGAGAACAATTTGAAGGCTACGAATGTTATTCTAAGTGGCCTGGCTAGTTCAGTATATGTCAAGGTTATGCATTGTGACGCTGTAAAGGGTATTTAGGACAAACTCCAAAATTTTTATAAAGGATATGCCAAATTCAAAGGGGCCAAGCTTCAAACTTATAGAGGTCAATTTGAACAACTGAAAATGAAGGAAGATGAAAATATTGTAGCTTTTTTTCTATGAGTTGGTGAAATAGTGAACATTATTAAAGGATTAGGAGAATAAATCAAAGAAC
>SNQJ01S0132466.1:6395-27623 GCA_010110895.2 Picea sitchensis | reverse complement strand
TAGGGGTTTTGGTTAAACCATGAGAATGTTTGAGTTCCACAATCGACCAGGACCGTCGATCTTAAAGTGATCGAGAAATCAATGGTTTTTTCAGTTCCGCGGAATTAGAAGTTTGGAGTTGAGAGAACCTCCAAAGTTCTGGAGCCCTAAAGTCTCGACGCTTCAGATAATTTCCTATTTGTTAGCACTAGGTCACAACCTATGGTCACATGAGATTAGGGACCAAATAAAAGGGGCTAAATGCCCAAAAACTGTTCTAAAGAACGAAAAAGGGGTTAGGAAGGAAGCCTGTGGGTTTTGTCTAGTTCGAATCTGCATCATAAGAGGTACTAAAGATGTGGGAACTTTATGATAGGATCCAACAAAGAAATAAGAGCCTTTTTCTTCATAGGAAAGAGATCAGTTGCAGAAGGAGTGCATCAGAGAAAAAGAACAAGTTCCAAAGGACCATATCTTTATGCTCAAAGCTAAGAATTGAGCAAGGAAGCAATCATTGGAAAGGTATGGGACAACAAAACATATTTGTTCACCCAGAAAAGGGGATTGATCAGACAATTACTCATAAAATTAGAGGAAATAATTCTGATAGGTTATTGAACCAAAATGGTTCATGTTTTTATAAAATGTTGAATCAATTAACCTGACAAGGTTCTGTTGGTTGCACATTTTGTAGAATTAACAACAGAATTGGTCAGATCAGATCAACATAAAGTGAAAAGAGATGGATGATACATAGGTAGTCTAAAGTCAATAAGATGAAATCAGAGGGATGAATGTCCAGTTGGGTATGGAAGGAACCAAATCCAATGGGCATGGAGAAGGAAAGGAGGAAGACATAAATCTGGCTGAGGCCGTCAGAAAATTGCAAACAGATGTCCAAATCCATAAGGATGATAATACTTCAACATGAAGTTAATATAGAGCCTGGAAATAATTGAAAATAAGTTGGATAAGGAGAGTGTCTCTAGAAAATCAAGAAGCCAGATGACCCCTGAGGAAAAAGGAAGATCTGGGAGTAATAACAGACATCACCATCACCCTCAAAGAAATTCTAAAAGGAGAAAACATATAAACTCAAGTCCATCCCCTTCCAGGAAGCATAAGAGCTCCGGGGTGGATGAATTGAGAGGATAAATGAACAAGATCAAACCTCCTTCTTTTGATGGAGAACAAAATAAAGATGAAGATGTTGAGACATGTTTGTTGGGCATGATAAAATATTTCCAATTGCATAATTATTATTCTCATGCGAAAGGAAGAATTGCTATGTATCAGTTGAAAGAAAATGCATCTGTGTGGTGGGACCATCTTGTGCAGATGCAACACATTAAAGATAAAAATGTGACTTGAAGGAATTCAAGAAGCATTTTGAGAATAAATACTTAACTAAGAGGTATTATGACAAAAACATGAAAGAGTTGTTTGAACTCAAAATGGGTAGCATGACCATTGATGAGTATGAAAGGATATTTTTAGAACTATTGAAGTATGTCTCCTTCATCAAGGATGAGACAGTTAAGATCCAGATATACCTGAGTGGGCTTCCATCTTTCATTGGTGATAAAATTCATTATTATAATCCTAAAAATTTGGAGGAAGACATAAGAAGAGTCAAGTGATAATATGATCAGAATAAGGGAAAGCCTACTTTCCAAAGAGCTTCATAAGACAAGAAAAATTTTAAGAGGGAATAGAGGAAGAAGGGGAACAAGCCACCATTTTTTAGAAATAGGCCTCAAGGAAAAAAAAACCCTAGAGAGCCCAAAATGACTGAGATAGGTGAGAAAAGGCCAAGATAGACACCCATTCAATGTTAGGGTTGTAAAGGAGATCATTTTTATAGAGACTGTCCTCATAGAAAAGATAAAGTGAGATCTTTCCACAATGTACAACAAGCTAAAACAGTGGAGGACATGGGCAGAAGTGTTCCAAGGATCTATGCAAACCTGGACAACAAGAAAGTTGAAGTAAAAGGTATGATCAATAACCATTCCTTTACTATTTTAATAGATTCATGAGCCAGTCATAGCTATATAGATCCTAAGGTAGTGGAAATATTTCAATTTCCAAGAAGCAAGCATGAGAAATCTTAGTTGGTGAAACTGGCTACGGGAGCCAAGAGAAAAGTTGTTGAGTTGGTTAAATCATGTCTAGTGGACATGAATGGGATAAGTACCAAGGAAGATTTGAACATATTTCCATTGGGTTCATATGACTGTCTAATTGGTATGGATTGGTTGGACCAACACCATGCTTCCTTAGACTGTCAGAAAAAGGAATTTACTTTCCTGAATGGGGAAGGGAACCCAAGAACAATCCAAGGAATTCCCAGGGAAGTTATTATCCGAGAGAGCTCAACAATGCAGTTGAAGAAGTGTTACAGGAAGGGATACCAAATAATTTCAACTCATATGGAGGAAGAACCTAAGGATAAGGTGTCAAACCTTGAGTATCATGCAGTCCTGAAAGATTTTGAGGATGTGTTCAAGGAGATACCAGGGCTACCCCCAAAGAGAGATATTGATTTCTCTATAAACTTAATTCCTATAGGATCTCCAATATCCAAAACTCCCTACAGGATGAGTACACCAGAGCTGAAGGAACTGCAAATGAAGCTTGAAGAACTTCTAAAGAAGGGGTATATATGCCCAAGTGTGTCACCTTGGGGTGCCCTAGTTTTATTTGTGAAGAAGAAATATGGGACATTGATATTGTCCATTGACTTCAGACAATTGAACAAAGTAACTATAAATAACAAGTATCCTTTGCCAAGAATTGATGATCTCTTTGATTGGTTAAAGGATGCCAGGATGTTCTCAAATATTGATCTTAGGTCAGGATACCATCAAGTAAGGATCAGAGATGAGGACATCAGCAAGACCGCCTTCAGGACAAGGTATAGTCATTATTAATTCACAGTGGTTCCATTTGGGCTATCAAATGCACAAGTTGTTTTCATGTGCTTAATGAATGGTCTTTTTAGGAATACTTATACAAGTTTGTCACTGTATTTTTGGATGACATCCTTGTATATTCCAAGTTAGAATAATATCATGAGCATCACTTGAGGATGGTGTTATAAGTGTTAAGAGAGCACCAGTTGTATGCCAAATTGAGCAAGTGCTCATTTTGTCAGAACCAAATTCACTATTTGGGGCATATCATATCCAAAGAAGGGATAGCAGTGGACCCTGAAAATATTGAAGCTATTAAAGGGTGGATAGCACCTAAGAATGTGACAGAAGTCAGATCCTTCATGGGTCTAGATGGCTACTATAGAAAATTCATTGTAGGGTTTTCAAGGATTGCTCACCCGATTACTTCCTTGCAAAGGAAGGGGGTGAAGTTTCAGTGGACATCAGAGTGTGAAAATAGCTTCCAACATTTGAAGAAGTTGTTAACCAGTGCTCCAATTCTAAAGATTTTTGATCTGAATGAATATTTCATGGTATGCATAGATGCATGCAAGGAAGGAGTTGGTGGATTCCTTAGTCATAATGGTTTTGTGGTATGTTTTGAATCCAAAAAATTAAAAGAGAATGAAAGGCTCTATGCCACTCATGATTTGGAGTTGGCAGCCATAGTGCACGCCTTGAAGAAGTGGATACACTACCTCATTGGAAAAATATTTGAGATGAGGACATACCATAATGATTTGAAATATCTATTTGATCAACCAACTCTAAATTCCAGACAAAGTACATGGTTAGAGTTTCTCTGTGAGTATGAATTTGATATCAATCACATCAAAGGAAAATAGAACAAAGTGGTTGATGCACTCAATAGGAGAGTGCATGAATTGCATGCTAAAACCATTAGCATGTATCAAACTGATCTTAAAGGAATAATTTATGAGGCTGCAAAAGAATATTTGCAATACATGGAGATAGTAACAAAATTACATAAAAGTAAAATGAAACAGAAGGTTAAAGATTATAAATTGGGAAATGGTGAAATTATCTTGTATAGGAACATAATTTATGTACCCAATTCTCATGAATTGAGGATTATGATATTGAATGAGATGCATAATGTATGTTACACTGGACACCCAAGATATCAGAAAATGGTTGCAGCTATCAAGAGCCAATACTATTGGCTAGGCATGAAGAGGGAAATTGTTGAGTACATTGCTAAATGTCTGGAGTGTCAAAAGGTCAAGGCTGAGAAGAGACACCTAGTTGTGTTGATGTGGCCATTTATCATTCCTGAGTGGAAGTGGGAAGTGGTGAAAATGGATTTCATCACCAAATTTCCTAGAACAAGCAAGCATCATGATTCTATTATGGTGGTGGTGGAAAAGCTTACTAAAGCTTCCCATTTCATTCCAATGAAGATTACCCACAAGACAACCAATGTTATTGATATTTATATGAGGGGATTATCACACTTGCATGGCATACCCAAGGCAATTGTGTCTGATAGAGACCCAAAGTTCAACTCAAAGTTCTGGAAGGGATTATTCAAAGGGCTCAGAACAAATCTGAACTTCAACACAGCTTACCATCCTGAGTCTGATGGGAAAATAGAAAGGGTGAATCAAGTGATAGATGATATGTTAAGAATGTGTGTGATGGAAAAACCATCAAAGTGGGAGGATTATCTACACTTGGTAGAATTCTCCTACAACAATGGGTACCAAGCAACTCTGAAGATGATCCCATTTGAGGCACTTTATGGCAGAAAGTGCAACAGACTAATAAGATGGGACAACCCAGATGATAGAGAAGTGGTTGGGATAGAGTTTCTCAGGGAAATGGAAGAGAAGATGTAAAATATAAAGCATAATTTAAAGGTTGCTCAAGACAGGGAGAAAAGTTATGCTGATAGGGACAGAATTCATAGAGAATTTTGTATTGGTGATCACGTGTTTCTGAAAGTGTAGGCCAATAGAAGTTCCCTGAAGTTGGGAAACTGTTCCAAATTGGCATCTTGTTACTGTGGGCCATTTGAAATCTTAGAAAGGATTGGGCATGTAGCTTATATGCTTGCATTACCTGCACCTATGACCATTCATAATGCATTCCATGTATAATTTCTTAAGAAATATATACCTGATGATAATCATGTTATTGATTGGAATGTGATTCAGGTGGAGCAAGAAGGCACTTTTCAAGTGCATCTGGTATGCATTCTGGACCAGAAAATCAAGAAGATTTGGAATCAATCCATAGAGATTGTAAAGTTCCAATGGACCTGGTACGGTCCTGAGGACGCAACTTGGGAGCATGAAGATGTTATGCGGGTAGAATACCTACATCTTTTTCAATATTTTTGAAGATCTTGTTGTAATATGCAAATATGATGCATTGAGGACAATGCATAAATAAGGGGAGGGGATTGTAATACCCCAGGGTTGGTCCCATGATAAATTTTATTTATGTTTATAGGCTGGTGAGACAAGTGTTTATAAGCTAGGAGGATTATGTGTTTATTAGGCCAGAGAGCCTAGATGGTGAAGGCCAGGGAGCCTGATTTTTGTATATGTAAATACTCATATCATTAATATAAAACATTTTTGTGTGTAGATCGACCACGAAGAAATATTTATGGGGGACTAAGCTCCACTGGGAAGGGAAAGGGAAGGGGGATAAGAGGCTAGGAAAAGGGATAATATTGTGGGATTATCTCTAAGGGAATATTATAATATATTCCTAAAATACTAAGGTTTGGGAAATGAATCATCTTATCCTAAGCTCCTTTGGGGAAAGGAATGAACTCCAAGTGGGGAGGATCGAGCTCCCAAGAGAGCCATGTGTCAATCTTGGCACATGCAGTTTTATGAGGGAAATAAGTTCGTTGGAGGGGGTTCACTCAACATTCTTGGGATTTTTTCCCACACACTCAGGTACTCACGCATTGATCCATCCTCTTCATCATATACTTATGCAACATTCATGCAATCTCAAAAACCTGCAAACCTCGTGAAGATAACTCGAACTTTTCCTGTGAAGCATAACACGATTTCCCAGTGCCTAAGCCATATTGTACCTTAAACATTTTTTTGTTTCTACCCATTCTTTTCTTTGGACTGGTGTGGATTTATGTCATTACCAGGGATGAAACTTCAATTTATTTTTGTTATTACCCAGACTGGATTGGCCCGGGAGCTGGACTGAAGAAGCAGTTTTTCAGGCCTATGACCAACTCTCTCTAGGTGAGAGAGGTTATTGGGGAAGTGATTTTCCCAGAGGGAGCCTCATGGCAGTTGGAGTGCTCTGAGAATTCATGTCTTTCTTGTTGCTAAATCCCTAGAAGGGGAGTGGATCAATCGAAGGATAGTCGAGCAGAGAAGGGGCACACTCCCTGGGGTAGGACAGGCATGTGGGGAATGAGGTACTATAAGTTGTCGACATGAGTGGACTCATGGGGACATAATCCTTCATGTTGACTTTGTAACCTCATCCTAGCCTAGGATTCCCTTTACCCTGGGTGGAGTTTAGTCCTAGCTCGGGGGTGACCCACTGTTGATAGCTTGGAACAACGTGGTCTAAGGTTGGAGGTTTGTGGAAGGTATGCACGTAGTTGGTGGCCTTCTTGCATGTTGTATGTTACACATGTGTCTATTTACTGTACGTTTCCACATATTTCTTTGTATGTTAACAGAAAGTAGATGTTTGTTTTTAATTTATTAAGTATGATATCTTCCGCAAATGAAATTGAGTATTTATGTAAGGTGATGTGACCCGGCCTGGGAGGTTGGGGTGGTGAAAATTGGTATCAGAGATTGAATAGAGAATAATTGAGGTAGCATACCCCAGATGTGGGATGGGGGGGAACATTACAAATTGTTATCAGAGCTTGAACAAAGCATAATTGAGGTAGCATGCCCCAGACCTGGGATGGCGGGGAACGTTATAGAAATCCTTCAAGAATCGTAAGGAAACTCTATTACAGTCGAAAAATACATCATTTGTCGATCAAAATCCCATAGAAATCCCAACAATCATCAGATCGAGGTGAAGTCAGAGACTAGGAAGGATTAAATCTCAATCGTCAGATCTAGAGTAGTAGCATTATGGATAATTGGATCAATATAGAATCATAGACCGAGAGATATTAAATAAGAGTCATCAGATTTTGTGGAGGAAATTCAAGTGAGATCTCAACCATTAGATCAGTTCAGGATCTTTCTGAATTGTCAGATAGAACCAAGTGGAAGGATAGGATAAGAGGACCCCATAAGACACAAAGTATTTAAATCCCCAAAGTCCCAAAGTAATAAGGGCCATCATATCTGGGAAATTCATGGTGATCGTTGGATGAGGATAGGCGGGTCCAATTGCGGTCAACTTTGGTGTTGACCACTTTGGCTAAAAAGAGTCTGAAATGTGTAATCTCACCTGAAGGTCGGAGCCCCGAAGTCCCGAAGTGAATGAGGGCCATCAGATCTGGGAAATGCATGGTAACTGTTGGATGAGGATAGGCGAGTCCAATGGTGGTCAACTTTGGTGTTGACCACTTTGGAGAAAAGGATTCTGAAACATGTAAGTTTACCTGAAGGCCAGAGCCCCGAAGTCTTGAAGTGAATGAGGGTCGTTGGATCAAGAATTCAGGTGAAAACTAGATCGTCCGATATAGAGTAATTATCCAAACAAAAAATACATATGACACTTCAAAAGATCCACGTCAGCAATACCATGTCAGCAAGGACACATGGCCCAATCAGATGGTGAAAAATGTCAAGGTCTAGTTGAGACTTTAGGTATACGAAAGTCATGAATCTAGGTGACACATGGTAGCCACTCTACCAGTTCCATGTCAATAGTGATGTTAACAAGCCAGGTCACTTTGGGATCACTAACTTTGAGGATATCTAATATTCCTTTATCATCTAATCACCGAAGTACGGAATCACGAAGTAACTCTAAATGTTGAGCCACTTCGGGAGCATTCTCAAACATTGATCAAGCATAGTGGATGCATAGAATAAGCATGAGGAGTTAACTGAAAGGAAGCGATCACCATAGATTTATGACTTATTCGACAGGTAAAACATCTGGAGGGATTGAACTGCTTCAGATTTCGAGTAACCTGGAGTCTTGGAGTCACAAATAGCCTAATACCCGAAAATCGAGAGCTACCTTTCACCTAAGCCTACAATCCTAGATCATGGACATGTGAAGGTTATTAATCAGAGAAGTGATGATATGCACTCCTACAGAATTTACTTCGGGAGAATTGGAAGACTACAAAGTACGGAGTCATGAATCACTGAAGTCTCAAAGTGAATGAAAATCGTCCACTCAACCACATATTAAGTCTTGATCGTCAATTTGTTTTATTGTCGAGGATAATGTTGAAATCGTCGGATTAATGCCTTTTAGGAATTGCATTTTGTCATAAGTTCTGGTCTCATGAGAGAGGTATCATGAGAGAGGAACAACACTTAAATGGATAAGCCTGTGGTTTTGAGCCCATGGTCATTTGAAAGTATTCATTCAAGTTAAATAAATAAAAGAAAGATATTTTCTCTACTTCATGCAGTTTGTGTTACACATGTTATGAATAATTAATTGAGCTGCATATATATTATTCAGTTAATTTATTTAATCTATGAAAGTTTGAAAAGAAGTCAAAAGTTTCATACATTGATTCACACCCCCCTCCCCTCTCAGTGTCAGCGTGTGTTTCAACAAAAACATATACGGAGAAGAGGTTAATCTCCATGTCAACAAGAAAATAATAAAATCATCCAATCAGAAGGATGCAAAATCAACAACTATTGTTGGAGAGGACTCAAGAACAAGATTACAAAATAAATGTATCTCAAAGAAGACCTTCTACCTTCAAGCATCAAATAATATTCAATAATTGTGAAGGAAAAAATAGAAGAGGAGATCGTGATTAGATAAGGTGTGAATTCAAAAGCACTACATCACAAAGAAGATCATTTACTTGCAGGTATCAAAGTTTATTTCTTGGTTATTGTTTTACTTGTAATAAATTTGGACATAAATATGTATATTGCAGAGTGTATGGAAGAAATGTTCAAGAAAGAGATGTTTATGTGCCCCCCTACAATATTGAATGTTACAAATGCCACAACTATGGACACATAGCCTGTGATTGTAGAAGCATGATGAAGTCTTCCATGAGGGAAAACAATGATATCAGGTACAAGAAGGTTTGAAGAAGAAAGAAAGAAAAATAACAACATGTGAATGAAGAACTCCGAGATATCATACTCATGGGATTTACAGAGTTGTGGGATCATGATGAATCTATAAGTAAATAGGAAGATGTCAAAATTCAAAATGATGATCTTGTAGCAAAGAAGGCTTATATATTGTTATAATCCATTTGTCTTGGAGACTCCCAATAAATGTGAATGTTGAAGAGGGGGAGTCAAAGAAGAAATTACATATTAGAGAACTATCTTTTGAGAAGTGTAAAGTTTTTGTTTGCATATTTTGGGAAGGCAGAGTCATAATGACCTAATGAAAAGATTGGTTAAGACATCATTTTTCGAAACACATCCCCATGTAGGTATGAAGAAGTTAACTGGAAGTTATGAAGAATATCATTGTACACTTTTAAGGAAGATATTCATGATGGTATAAAGGATTTCAAGTAGGGATATATTAATAACAGATTCAAGAATGTTTACTTGTTGCAGATATGTAGAGTTTGATTTGCATATTGAGTAGACTAGTGGACATATTTGATTCAACTTGAGAAGCAGGAATATGTAGTGATCAGTTGCAGTAGATTCGAAGAAGTCTTCAAAATAGTCAAGTGACAGATGGGTCATCATCATGTGCAGTTGAGTAAAATATTCATGTACAACTTCCTGACATATGGATAGAGATGAATTCATGAAATATGTGTTCGGTCTAGAAGATAATACTTGACATGAACCAAAGAATATACATGATAGTAGATGAAAGAAAGATCTCAAGAGGAATTGAAGAAAGACTTGTTGGTATTGTGATCAAGAGGAATGTTCAATAAATCATACGAATCGGAAAATAAGCATATTGATAGGTGGAACCAACCAGTGACATGAGGGAAAGCCATAACAGGCACAACAATATAGGAAAAGATAGACCATCAGGAGGAATTATATTATCAAGGGAAAATTGTTGAATGATTATGTCATTGATGTCATCTCAATCATGACATGATGATCCATGTAGACTTGAATTTAAGTGATGAAGTAAAATTGACATGAATGTTTTTAATGTACGTCAGTGGATTAAAAAAACAGGAAGAACCAATGGAAAATGAGCACTGGAAGAGAGGAAAGAAATCATATATATGAAGCCCCACATTTATCTACAAGACATATTGCAAAATAAAACATGGGGGAAAAAATCATTAAAGGAGTTACCCTCAATGTCAAAGGTGGGGAGACAAAAAAAGAGTAGGAGAGAAATATCAGAAGCATGAAGACAAGGAGAGATATTTTCAAAAGAAGGTATATTGTCAGGGGGATTTATCCTTTTTCACTGATGTCACAAAGGGAGAGAAAAATTAGAGTGCATGAATACAGGGGTGGCGATGGTCACAAGAGGAGTGTGAGTTTTTCAATCAACGCCAAAGGGGAAGATTATTGGAAAGTTGGCTGTCATTGATGTCAACCCTAAAGAAGTCCAAAATCCCCCAAATCCCCTAGAAGTAATGAGTGATGTCAACCCTAGAAGAACTCTAGAAGCCTCTAGAAGTGATGGGTTTATTTGAAGAAGTCTCCAAAGTGGTACCCATATGTCGTAGCTTTAAGAATGGTCCTTACAGGAATATCGTTGAAGAAGTATACAAGAAACCCCATATGTGTGATCATGAAGCCCAAAGGTGTTTGAGGAAAAAGAGGATGAAGGACATTACAAATACTTGCAAAATCCTCACAGATGAATAGTCCTCATCATATTTTTTCCAATCGTAGGTGGCATGTCATGTGGTTCCTCAGGGTTGAGAAGTTATTCCCTCTTAAAGTTGAATACCCAAAGGATGGTCAAGAATCCCTATATCTAAGGAAGTGAAGTTACAAGTTAGCCCCAAAATTAATTAAATAAGAAAACATTGTTTCAATAATAATTTATGGGTCGACCCTAAAATGAAATGAAGGAGGCACTTGGAAAAGTATAAATACACATCAAGAACCTCTCATTTTTTCATCTACCAAGTGTGTGTTTATGGTATGGAACTATCATAAGTGGGTATACACTTGTGCTATGAGGATTGACAATCTCAACAAAGAAAATATAGCCTAGGAGAAAGGAGGTCGAGCAGAGAAAGGAGTACGAAAGTGACTAAACTAGTTTTTTTAGGTTATATGTGGGTTGAAATAGAGAAAGGCATGAATTTATAAGGTTATCTGTGGGTTGTTGTGAAGAAAGGTGCAGATTTATAAATTTATCCATGGGTTGAAGTGGAGAAAGTTGTGGATGTACACGGGTCACAATGAAGCAAGGAATTGATGTACATGGGTTAATAGTGTATGAATTGTAGATCTATGGAATTTTTTTGAAGAAGGTGCCACTCTATTGATGTTGAAGTTGAGTAAGTTCTATTGATATGAGATATGATGTATGAGGTTTTACAAAATGAAAAGGTATGCTATTCTATATATTTTGAGGCTCATATCTTGAAGGTCATGGTATATTCTTAAGGAATATCTTGGAGGTTATGGTACATGGTTTATGGAATATCTTATGGTACATGGTTTATGGCATATCATTTGGTACATGGTTGAGGGATACCATGAATCATATGTCATGTGTTTGAGACACATATTTTGGTACACATGAATTATATGGAATATGATTGATGCACATATTTTGGTACATGGTTGAGGCATATCACGAATGATATGACATATGTTTGAGGCATATCCTTGGTACATGGTTTATGGAGGTTATGGCACATGATTGAGGTATATCTTGGAAAATGGTTTGGATGCATATCTTGATGATGTTGGGCATATGTTTTGAGAGATGTTGATCTTGGTGATGTTGGAATATGATTTGTGTGAATGGATCTATCTTTGTTGATGATGATTTTGATTATGGTGTATTAGTATCAATGACAGTACTAGTGATAGGTTGATTAGCAGTGATAGTGACAGGTTGATTATAAGTGACATAGATAGATTGATTATCAGTGACAGTTTTGGTGATAGGTTGAGTCTCCATTTATATTCCAGAGAGGAAGGAAGGGGAAAGGAAAGGGGATTGCAACCTCCTTCCTATTGGATCCGGAGAATACAGGGAGTTGGAGATTCCTTCAGGTTGGAGCCTATAAATAAGGGGGTTCAAGCCTCCTTCTAGTTGGTGCTAGAGAATACAGAGAGTTGGAGCTTCCTTCTGGTTGGAGCCTATAAAAATGGGGTTGGATCCTCCTTCCAGTTGGTGCTATAGAATTTTGGAAGTTGGTTTTCCTATGAATGTAATCTTATTATATATAAGAAAGCATTTTGTGTTTTCCTCCCATTTGGGTTTCCACATAAAATATCTTGTGCATTGTCTATGATGTGATACATCGTTGAATGTTATTATTTATGGTTATATGGTCATGACATGTTAAATGCAATCATAAGCGAATGGAATTGTTGACAAGTTAATGTTTACATGCTGTAATTAAAAATGGTAAAAAGTGTTCAATACTAATTCACCCCCCTCTCAATATTGGTGAATATTCCAACAAATATATGAACATGTGTTTCTTTCAAATTTTTAAAGTGCCAAATAACCCTCACTTGTTGATCACAAAGATGCAACAAGTTTTAAATCATCTTGAGTATTGCATTTATTCATCATGAAAGGCTAACAAATATGGTTTCTCTTTTGAACAAAAACAAATAAAATAAAATATAATAAAAGAAGAAAAATTATTATCTCCATCTTCTCACTAAATATACGTATGTGTTAGCTTTATTCAACATTTTATGGAATCTAAAACAGAGCTCATATGCCCAAGATATGCCATTTTTCTCCCACATTATCTTGCCCCATACTTAGACATTTTCCATTTTACATATTCTCTACTCTCCATACATAGTCATTTTCCCTCATTTTCCGTCCTCTTTCCTTGCTCCATACGTAGACATTTTTGTTCCTTCCTCTCTACTCTCTACACTTCCATACTTAGTCATTTTCACTACTACCCATATTATATACTAATACCCATACTACTCTATACTACTCTCCATACTTCATACTTAGACATTTTCCCAATATTCCACACCATTTTCACACTTAACTAATTCCATACTCATCCCATTTCCATTTTCATTATCCAGTTAGTTAATTTTCATAATACCTACCACTCAGTAATTTTCATAATTTCTACGTTCATTTTCATAACTCATTTCCATTTTCCATTTCTACTTATTCATTTTCATTATTTCTATGTTCATTTTTCATTTCCATATTCCATTTTCATACTTAATCATTTTCATTATTTATCATGTAACTCTATTACTTACATCCCCAAAACTTAGTCATTTTTCATGACTTACCATGATTTACTCTCTTTTACACTAAGTCCTCCATTGCGAATATGGGATTTTTTATACCTCCGCATTACTTTACACCTTCCACTCCTAGTCTTGCAACCTATAATCCTGCAATACTCAATTTTCACTTCCCACTTCAGTATTACCCAAATTGCATCCTTCATGACTTAGTCATTTTATTGATTTTTACACTTGGTTTTTATCGAGTCCTATACTTAGTTTATTTTTTACTTTTGAATGTGGATGTGGGAGACCATACCCTCATTTCCATTACACCTTCCACTCCTAGTCCTGCAATACTCAATTTGCACTTCCCACTTACGCATCACCTAAATTGCATCCTTCATGACTTAGTCATTTTATTGAGTTTTACACTTGGTTTTTACTGAGTCCTATACTTAGTTTATTTTTTACTTTTGAATGCAGATGTGGGAGACCATACCCTCATTTCCATATTCCACTCCTAGTCCCACAAAATGCATTAATTATCACCCACATGATTTATCGCCTGTATGACTTATGTTTTCTCATATCTCCCTACCTCCTCTACTTTCACATCCTGTAACTATGGCAACCTTTCTTTAAATGTTTTAATATTATTTCATTTAAATACTATTTCTTATCCTAAGTTTACTTCTCTTTATTTTGGGACACGCCTCCCAATGACATATGGTAGGGAATATTCATTATATGTGTACATGTGGCAGCAAAGCGTACCTATGCTTAGATGACTTGCAGATGGACATAGATGATTGGACAATGACTTGGCATGATGACTGGGTGATGATGTGGCAGTCAAATGATACTTTATGCACAAGCTACGAGAAATTATATGCTCTCTCTACTTCATTCACAAATAACATGGACATGAAATTTGTTTATAAAGATGTTAGGAGAACCCTCCCACAATGTGTGTGGGATAAAGAAATTTGAATTTGCAAATCAAAGGCCCAGATATCATGAGGACAAATCAATGGTGGTTGAGTCTCCATCTTCTGAAGCTCATAAATTTTGACCCCGATGTCTCATTTGAGAAACCAAGATCTCGTCGGAAAGGTAAATAAATGAAAAAAACATTAAAAGTGGTTTTAATGGATGAAATATTAGATATTAGGCCATAAGTATTAAATTACATTTGGGACTATTTTTTGTCTTGGAAACAAGTTATTTTTGGAAAATCATTTATTTAAAGAAATTTATAAACTTCTAAGGTTGTTCCCAGATGATGGCATGAATATAAAATATCATGTTTACTGAAGGGATTAATTCATTACACCAAAATGAACACATAAAACCATAAATACAAATTAGTTTCAAGAAGATGAAGAAGAGATTACAAAAGAGAAAAGGAAGCAAATTCAAGGGTTGGCAGTAGGTTGTTAGAGAGTTTGCTATAGGGTCTTTTTTATGGAACTAAGTTATACCTTTCCAAATTTTTGTGAACTAGGCTTCTTGAATTTCTCCTTCATATTCCTTTTTTCTCAACTCTCTCAATATTCTTCCATGCATTCGCCAAGACATTTCAAGTTTGGAGGACAAAAATATCTTCTTGTAAAAATAGATGCAGTTTATTTAAGTTTATGTAATTGTCATTGAAATATTGTTGAGGTTATTTCATACCTCTTGTTTCAGACATTGTTAATATTATTTCATATGGGATATTATTATTATTTTCTCCCACAAATAACTATTTTAGGGTATTTCATTAGTGATTTTTCAGACTTTGAATCTAAAGCATGATATTTCAAACGTATTGTCCATCAAAATTGATTTTGAGTTGTAATGAAGTGATCATGTAAAATTCTTTGATGACTTGTCCATTTTACTTTTATTTCATCGTGCAAAGTTACGACTAATCATGGGTTCACATAATTTCAAAAGGAAGACAAAATATATGTCTAAAGAAAACTCTTTACAAATCTCTTTCGATCATATTTATTTACTTTTATTTCCATGAATAAGATGATGTTCTTTATGAATAAATCTACTAAATGAGAGATTTGTTGGAAGATATTTTGGGGTTTTCTCTTTAGAACTCACCCATTGCATTCATCTAGAGCCATACAAACAATCTTCCAATATATCAAGAGAAGAGATCCACCTCTATAAAATGAGGAGAGTCTTTCTTACTCCCCACAAGATTTTCTCTCAAATGTTGGTCATTTTCCATTGATAGAAAGAACGATCAACATTTTTTTCAACTCAAATGAGGAGAACAAAAGATCGTTTTCACGGACCAAAAAGAATTGAATGACCCAAACAGGTTCAAATTAACCTCAAATACAAATTGTACTTGAATACTAAATAAGTTTTCTACATCAGCTGCATAATTTAAAAACAACAAGAAGTCATGAATATCTTGAAAGAATGTGGAAAGACCTTGTCTGTGAAAAAGAAATGGTAGAGGCTTAAAGAACAAGAATAAAACAATAAATATTTGAGAGTTGGAACTGTACAAATTATTTTTTATAACAATAAAATGAAGGATTTTTTAAAATCAAAGTTCAGAATCAATGGTGTTGATTTTTCATAAGAATTAGGTTAAGCATTTAGTTCATTTCAATTTCATCATGTCTTAATCATAAACAAGAATGTTGCAGCAACCAAGATCACAAGAGGAAACACCATGCACAAGTACACAAGATATAACATGGGAAACCCTTCTCAACAAGGGAAGAAAACCAATTCAAATCCTTTGCTATATTCTTCAAGAGAAATACCTTTCACCACCAAGAATGAATTATCACACAAGAGGGTGCTTAAGCCCTAGAAGACTAGCGCCCAAGAGAGGTGTGCACCTTTGCTAAAGAGAAGTACTTGCTGAAATTTCCAAAACACACAAGAAAGATATGATTCTACAATGGAGAATCATCTCCTACTTATATTAGACTTTGACCAATTAACAATGGCATATATTGGCACAACAGGGCTGACCTCTCTAAGTCAAATATACTTATTATTATAATTATTATTTATTATAATTAAAATTAATTATATTTTACATTTATTATTAATCACATTAAGGTGGGGTTGACCAATACCCTTTACATAACAATTAGGGTTACAGGTAAGTATGACTCTTGAACAATATATATAACAAAGGATCTAATACACCCACTAGTGCTCATCCACTAGGGGAACATCCATAGGGATGTCATAGATCTTATTCACTGCATTACATAGATAACTAGGGCTTCACACGTTCACTTGTGCTCGTCCACAGGCACGCCCACTCTACAGATCTGTTTTCCCACTTCCATCAACAGGAGGATTGTCTGGAATCATATCGTCAACTCTATTGCTCAAAGGAGTCCATCACATCATCTTCATTTTTTTTCACATGACGATGTGCCCAAAACTTTTGGGATTTCTCACGTTCAACTTGTTCTCATCCATAGACATGTCCTAACTCAATAGATCACTTTTCCATCGGATAATCATCTGGAGTTCTTCTCACTCACATCATGGAGGAGGTCATCTCTACATTCCTGGCTCTATCCCAAGCAGGAACCTCAAACCTGTCTTAGGGGCTTTATCTAAGGTTTGTAAGCTGAGAGAAAGACTCACATAGATGCTATGTTCCACATCTCACAAGTTTGTAAGTTGGAGGATGTCTCCCATAGATGCATTCATCAACACTCCCTCTCAGCTAGGGAGACATTCTTCATCAAACCAAGTCTCATTCAAATGTACTCTGATTTTTTTATTTTTTGGCTAAAGTCATCCATACTCCCTCTTAACTTGGAATTTGTTCTTCACCAAGTTTATTTGGTGTAAATGTTTGTAGTATTCTCAGGTTTAGGAAGGTACTGCAAGTCTACAATTTTCTTTTGCATCATATCTCTGATATAAGGATATTTCATCTCATTGTGTTTCGATCCATTAGGAAATACTGGGTTCTCAAGGAGCTTTACACATGGCTCTTGTTCATCATCATAGGATCCATCTAATGGTCAAGTAAATGTATCAGAAGATTTTGAAGCCACATTTCTTCACACACTCGATGCTTATATGCTCTGCCTCTGTGGTACTCAAGGCCACAGAGTTTTTTTTTCTACTGCATCAGGAAACCATGGAAAACTTCATGGAAGAACATCAACTGGATGTGTTCTTTCAGTCCACTGCAATTTGTTCTCAATCTGAATCGATATATCCTACAAACTCAGTTTCACACTGGAGGCATATCTCAGGCCATATCCAATTGTGCCTTGTATGTATCTCAATACATGTTTTGTTGTTTTCTAGTGAGTCTGTCTTGGTTGACTCATGAAATGAATAGGAACATTCACTTCGTGGTATGAATCTAGTCTGGTGTTAACCAAATACATTAGTGGTCCAATCATCTATGGATCAGTATCGTCTGAATAATCATCAATCTTATTCTTTAAATCCATCATGGTGGATTTTGCATTCTGTCATACTGAACTTTTTTAATATTTTCACTGTATATTTTCCTTGACTCAGGAAAATCTTATCGGTCCTCTGTCATACTTCTTGTCCCAAGAAGTAGTGCATCATACTCAGATTCTTCATATTGATTTCAGAAGTCAACAACACTTTTTGAATAAGTCATTAGGATCAGGTTCTTGTCACCACACTGTATATGTTTGGATCAACAATACTCTTGTTGAAACTCATCAAGAATATATCTATATGCTATAGTTTCCAACTCATAGATGGTAGTATGGATGGAAGCGTATTGGGTTCACTGGGTCAAGTGTCTCATCATAGAAAACTCCCTCTATTTATGAGAAACCTCTGGCTATAGATATCATTTTGTATTTCTCGACACTTCCATCAGCTGCATGCTTGATCTTATATATCTACTTGGAAGTTACTACAGACTTCGCTTTCTGGTCCCTGAATAATATCTTATGCATCATTATTTAAGATATACTGGTATTCTTTTGTTATGGCATATTTCCATACCAGTTCTCTTGTTGCTTCTCTTAGACAAGGAGTCTCAGCATCAATGAAGTGGCTCATGAATGAAGGATAGCTTGAAAATCTCTTTTTCTTTCTCAGAATGTGCCTTGAGAGGCTTGTATGTTTCTCTACCTATTGTAGAGTGAGTCTAGGTAGGCATTTTATGCCTTACTGCAATATCTTTGAACATATCAACTAGAGATCCTGGACAACCTAGAGTAATGTATGTCTCCCTCTAAATTGTTGAAGGGGGAGAAGGTATTGTCTCACTGTCAATCTCCATATGAGATTCTCTGGTTCTTTGAAAAACTGTCTCTTCTTCAAGGACAACGTCTCTACTTGTCTCAATCTGTCTCTTACTAGAGATGTCTTTGAAGATTCATTGTATCCTTTCTTCCTAAAGGATGTAGCTTGGACTTCTTCTCTTTGGGTACATGAATTTATATGGTCATGTACATAGTCTGCTTCATATCTCATATAATATGTTTCCTTCTGCAACCTTCACTATGGCTTCCTCAAGGTTATCACCTGTGACCTGAACAAGGTCAACAAAACAACAAGCAATAATAATACTCTTTTGATAATAGTAGATAAAACAAAAAACATGAATAATCATCACAATAGCTCCTTTAGAGGTATCACTTGTGACCTGTCTGAAGCAAAGATCAAAAGTAAGGAATACAATATGAAATGAGGTCAACACTCTTCTAGTGTTGTGATCAAACATTACTCCATGGTAACCTAGGATGAACACAAGAATTTTCTCCTAGAGGAGTGTTGGGCCTGTGATATGGTTAATATAATGTTGTTGAATGGATCCTTTTTGACCAAATGTGTATATGTATTTTCCTGTTTTGAAGAGCTTTAAAGAGTTTTTGTGTTAAATCGCCATGATTCATACCAGGTATGCATGATTCATGTTTTATGATGGTTTTGATTGTAATTCAACATGTTTTAATGATTTCAGGAAACTAATTTGTGTTATGTGTGTCACATGGAAAAATCACAGCTTGTTTTTACATCTGGCACTTCGTCTGGTACTCCATCCGACACTTAGTCTGGTACTCCATCCGACACTCCATCCTGCATTAAAACCATGGGAGATTTGGTGGTTATCATATTGACGGCCAGCAATGGGCGAATCAGAGACATGGGTTTTCTTCGTGCTCGTGGCCTACAGCTACTGAGCTTCTAACAACTCAGATTGGGTTGTTATGCTGGGTGTTTATTGGCTCGCCTTGTTTCTAGAACCCATCGGCGGTTGAGACGCATTGAATGCAATTTTCTACTTTTAGAGGAGGTCGACCCTTCTAGTGGTCAACCTCTCATATTGTAAATCTATAAATACCACCTCAATGGTCAGACAAATAGTGTTAGAGATAAAAATGATAGTCCAACTCTGTTTTTCCATTTTTAGACATATTTTGCTAAAACTGTGTAAAACTGCATTTTTCATTTTAATGTTGAAATCGTGTTTCTTGAGCTCGTGATTCATATTTGAGGAGTAGCCACGATTTTTTGGGGGGACCACCAACGGGCTGGGTGAATATTTAGTTAGCTAGTTTTTGTATTTGATTTATGTAATTATCATTTCTTTTATTTCCTGTACATGTGTTTTTATCTTTCTTACTTACTATGTAATGATTGTTTATAGTTTAATTGTTTCAGTTTCTTGTTGCAGGTTGCTTATGAAGAATAGTTAATATGCCATGTCTTTCTAACTAAATAGGAAACCGCTTAATCTTAAGCCACTAACCCCTGTGTGATTAGATGATAGTTAGAATTTATGCATGCTGAAATAGAGTTTAAAACATAGTTAAAACATAGTAATTAGTTAATGGTTTCTTTGGCAAAGTTTCAGTGGATGGATAGTTGTTAGTTTACTTATCTAATTGCTATTTAGTTTTTCTCATTTAATTGTTAGTTAGTTTGCTTATTTTCATATGCTGAAATAGTATTTAATTTATGTTTTATGAATATTTCCTCTTTTGCAATTTGAATTGTTAGAATAGAATTAGTTCARTTTATTTTCATGCAATTTCCTTTTCTAGATTTAGGTTGCAATTTCAATTCAAAGTTGATTATTGAATTTAGATTTCAGTTATGAATCTTAGTATGAATTTGCTTAATTAGTATAGAATGCAATTGAATTTACTAGAATAGTGTTTTTATATTTTTGATGATTAATGCATAATTGAATAATCACATGGATATGCAGGATAGTTGATGTTGCTTCTATAATGGCTAAGTTCTCATTGGATTTCCTAATTCACACTTTTCACTTTGCTATCGAAGTCAATATTGAGTTTATCCCTCTTGAGTTATCGTTAATTTTTAAATGCCATCATGATATCATAAGACACCGGAGACATAACCATCAACACTATATTCAAGTTTTCTTGCTTTTATAGATTAGATAATAGTTTCCTTTCTTTTGTAGATTAGAGAATAGTCCTCTTTCTTTGGTAGATTAAATAATAGTTTTCTTATCATAGATTAAAGAGTAGTTGTTAATTACTTTTATTATCATAATGTTTTCAATTTAGTAGATTAAATATTTCCTTTCATAAATTAGAATTAATTGTGAAGTTTAATTTAAGAATAGAGTTCACTTGCTTATTAGTTTGATTAGTTGTTTATTGAGTAATTTCGATTAGTTTACTTGCTTTAGAAGTTATCATAGGTTAGTTAGTTGTTTGCTTGCGTGTTTGCTTGTTTTAATAGGGTAGTTTCTTGCTTGTCTATTTTTCTTTGATAGGGTAGTTGCTTGTCTATTTTACTTGCTTTCATAGGATAGTTGCTTATTGAATTTGAATAGGTTAGTTAAAGTAGTTTGTTGTTGTTAT
>SNQJ01S0132465.1:6763-32532 GCA_010110895.2 Picea sitchensis | reverse complement strand
ATGATGATCCTGGAACTATTAGGAAGGAAGTGGATTCAAAGAATGGAAAACTATGGAAAAAGTACATGGTTGAAGAAATGACAACCTTGTATAAGAATGAGGCTTTGGGTATAGTGGATTTGTTGACTGGGAGAAATCCCATTGGCAGCAAATGGGTATTTAAAAAGAAGCTGAATGCAAAAGGCAAAGTGGAGAAATAAAAATTTTGGTTAGTAGCAAAGGGTTATTCCCAGGTTGAGGGAATTGATTTTGGTGATATTTGTATCTCTTGTTTCCAAGTTAAATTCTATTAGATTTATGTTATATGTTGTTGTTGCATTTGATTTTGAAGTAGAACATATGGATGTGAAGACAAAATTCCTACATGGGGATCTGGAAGAAGAAATCTACATGTAGCATCCAGAAGGCTTTGTTGTGAAGGGAAAGAAGGATTTGGTATGCAAGTTAAAAAAGTCCATGTATGGTTTAAAACAATCACCAAGGATGTGGTATAAAAAATTTGATACTTGTATGTTGGGACTTAGCTTCACAAAAAGTAAAGAGGATCACTATGTGTATTTTAAATTAATTAGTGATTATCTCATTTATTTGGTCTTGTATGTGGATGACATATTACTAATAGGAAACAACAAGGAGATTATCCAGGATGTGAAAACTCAGTTGTCCTCTAAATTTGACATGAAGGATCTTGGTGCTGGAAATTTCATTTTGGGCATGGAAATTAAAAGACATCAGGAAAAAAGGAAACTTTGGTTAAATCAAAGAAAATATGTGGAGACAATATTGCAGAGGTTTAATATGCAGGAATGTAAACTGGTTAGGGTCCCTATTCCTGTAGGTGTAAAGTTATTTGTGGATCAATGTACCAATACACATGAAGAGGAGGAGGACATGTCTCATATTCCATATTCAAGTGTGGTTGGTAGTTTGATGTATGAAATTGTATGTACTGGACCAGACATTGCACATGAAGTGGGAATTTTTAGAATGTATATTTCAAAACCAGGGAAGGAGCATTGGACAACAGTAAAGAGGGTTTTCAGGTATTTGTGTGGCAATGTTATCTATGTATTGTGCTACCAAGGTTGGAAAGAGCGTTGGACATACATGGATTTTTGGATGCATACTGGGATCACAAGAGATCTACAAGCGAGTATGTGTTTAACTTGTTTGGAGGAGAAATCAGTTGGATGAGTAAAAGATAGTCTGTAGTGACACTTTCAACTACACATGCATGGAAGCCACTCATGAAAAAAAGAAAGCAATATGGCTACAAATATTGTGTTCAGGTATTGGGTTGGTACAACAAGATGTAAGGATAGAGTGTGAAAGTCAGAGCGCAATTTTTCTAGCGAAGAACCCAACTTATCATTCAAATACAAAGCATATTGATGTTCAATATCACTTTGTGAGAGACATGGTTGAAGAAAGGAAGGTGTTGCTTATGAAGGTTGATACTTTTAAGAATGTTGCAGATTCATTAACAAAATTTGTGAGCACTAAGAATTTATCTTGGTATAGAGGATCTATGGGCATTGTTGCCTTGGATTGTTGACTATGTAACCCTGTAACCCCTTGTATGCAAAGAAAACAACAAGTGGGAGAATGTTGGATATGTGTTATATTATTTACACGACCAAACGTAGTGTCTACATTGTGTTGGGTGCACATGGGGGTAAGAGGGGTTCGGGGGCAGCGCCCCCAAAAAAAAATTTCCTCAATTTTCATGTCCATTTTTGGGTGGTCCTCGATTTGTGTGTCCATATATGGGTGGTTTTTCGACACATGGTTTTTCGCCAATGGTTTTCTATTTCTTGTTAAAGAATTAGGGTTGTTAACTAATCCAGGTCATTGGATTAGGTTTTTGGATTCTGTTGGCTCCTATATGTATATTGTATTGTAAACAATGTATAATATGAATGAATATAGAATATGTTGGTTTTCTCGGTTTGGGTTTCCAGGGGAAAAATATTAGTGTAATGTGTGTATTTTTCATTGTATCTTTTATTTCCTTTTATTGAATTCTATTAAATTATTGTACAAGGTTAAAATCTACAAAAAAAAGCATTATTACAGTCCATGTGAACAACATACATCCCACTTGAAATTGTTCACAACAAAGACAAATTCACACATAAATTCTTCTTTCTTGCAAAAATTGGCCCTGAGGGATTCTCAATATTCATTAATAGAGTATATTCCCTTGAATTAGTTCTTGAGTCTATACAGTGCTTGAAGAGCCCCTACAAAATGGGCATCTTCTTTTTTTTATACAATTATTTTTAACGGTTAGGTGAATCTTTGTATTCCCCTTGAAGAATTTGTTACAAACTATTCAGTTTCCTTTTTCTCAGTGATAAGTGTACATAATAAGGACAAAATTGGGGTTGGTTGAGAAAAAGACAAAATAGAAGAGAGGTAATAGCAATTTCTGATTTATGTTTTGTCTTATTCAAGATTCCTTTCCTTGAGGTAAAATGTCCACACTTCTAGTTGGTCATATAAGTAAATGATCCTTTGGTAGAGTAATTCCTCTAGTGATGTAGTGTGCATAACTATGTTATCTTCGATGACTTGCATATCCTATAGAGTAGTCATGAATGATTGGATCATGGTGTGGACTTTGGTAGGTTGTATAATATGCTTCTCTATCAAGCGTATGGTCACTTTGGTAGATGATTTGATGATTATTCACCGATGATTAGTGTTTTCTTGAACTATGTCCACTAACTCCTCCATGACCAAGTTTTTCCCAAGTTCTTATAATTGAGGAAGTCGACATCCTTTAATTAATTCTTGAACAACCTTGTGTAGTTTCGAGCATATTACCATTGATTTGGTAGTTTCTCTATCAACTATTTTCCCATCCTATTGACAGTGCTCAAGAATGGATTTATGTTTTCCTCTCCATTCTAGAGGGGTGATAAAGCTTAGTTGGTGCATCAAGATTCTCCATGATCCATTGGTCGATATAACTAATTCTTTCCTGGATCGTGTTAAATTGTGTAATCTTTTTTTGTACCTGACCATGTTGATCTATGACAGTGGTGATCCCTTTCTAGAAGAGGTGTAGATGTGCATACATATCTATGATGGATTCTTCCATATCTGTCCTCACTTTATTAGTGCTTTCTCTAAAGTTCTAGATATTTCCTTTGTCTACCTTCATTTGTTGGAGTTATTCTTCTAGTTCTCTGATTCTTGTATCTTTCTCCTAGTTCTGTTGGCACAAAATTAAAATATTTTCTTCATTAGTGTTCATGAATGTGATGCTAGTTTTGGTGGTGGCTATTTGGTTTTCCCTGATAACTCTTGTTATGGGGACTTGCGTAAGGAATGAGATCAATATTCCTTGACCTATAGGTACTTTCTTTACTTTCTCTTGCACGATCTTTCCATATTTGTTTTCATAAGTGAATCTTCTTAAATCGAAGACCTCACTTGGTTGCAATGGAGCCCAAATCCCTAGTCCTAAAATGTTGAACAATGTCTCTATGTTGGTGTTTGTTGTTGATACCTCCAGGATGTCGGTATCCATTAGTTGAGTGTCATCATTCCCCATCTCAACATATTTATTTTGTCTCTCTTCTTCAATTGCCTTATCCACTGCTTCCTTGGTTGATTTTTTTGTATCCTCTTTTTATTCAATTTCTCATTGTGTTGCGGCCTTTGCTTCAGCTTCAACTATGTCTGTTGCTTCAACTTTGGATTTATATTTTTCTTCTTTGATATTTCTCTTCTTCTTGGAAGCGTCATTATTTTTTATTGTATACCTTCTCTTTATACCTTCTTCTCTTATTCATTGGAATTTCTTCTTCTTCTGCTGATCCTAAGTGTACAGAGACAGAAATGGGAGATGACCCTTTTGCTACTCCCTCTTCCACCTTCTTTCAGGATTCTTTTCTTTCTCTTTCTTCAACTACAATCCTTCTTATGGGTTGACCTCGTCTATGGAATATAACATCATCATAGGTTCATGCATTGTGATTCAATTCTTCATCATCCCAAGTCTCTATTGTGTATGTTGGACACACCGATCACAATGAGAGGGTGGGGGGGGGTGGTGAATCAATGTAGAGCTCTTTTTCACTTCATTTCACAAAACTCCTTAGTTAGCAATCACAATTTACTCATCACTTGTTACTGTCAATTTATAATCAATTGTATGTAAACATATATCAACAACATAGATCATCAATGATCCATCACCACAAGGAACACAAAGAACACAAGATCTATGTACAATTTTTCTTTTATTGTGGACTACAATCCTTGGGGTTTTATCATCAACAACTGAATAGAGTAAAACTCCACAAGAGCACCAGCTTTGCAATGTAAGACTCAACTTACACACCTCATCACCAACTAAGAAGAGGATTCAATCCTCAGCAGATACCAATATGTCAACAAGTATGTGACCTGTTAGTAGTGCAGCACACATATGTACACACCCTAGCAATAATAAAACCCATGTATGTACATGGTCTGGCTCAGAGAAGCCTGCGTATGCCTCCTTAAGAACTAAGGTTTTCTCTGTCCATGAAAAATCAGATCTTCTGCAACTTCTGTCACATTCACTTCTGACTTCCATTGTCTAGTCTGTGCCATAACCAATCACAACACATCTTTGTTTTCCAACAAATTACTCATGCTTCTCAACCATACAATATGAATGTTACTTAATAATGTATAAGTAACTAGTATACTATATAAATCATATCCATGCTGAAACATAAGAGTGTTGCTCACTCTATTAATCAACTAACATAAACCATATCACAACAGCCATACCAATAATGCCTTAAGCATTCACCATACCATAAGAAAAAGTATCCATCAAAACAATCATTTAACCATACCAGAATTTCTATGGCAGATATGAGCCTACAAAATGCAGATCTAGAACTTGTTTTAGATTTCAGAAACCTAGAACCAACTCACACTCAAGTCTCCATGACTTTATCCAACTATACACACTCTAATTTCCTTCAGCCCACATGTGTACGCATCCTAGCTCAATGCAGCCCACGTATGTACGTGCTCTAGCTCACTAAAGCCCACATGCTCCTTTAGAAACTAGATTTTCTGAAATTCCAAAACTTTTTCCGTCAAGATCTCATACTTACGGAAACTTTGATGCATCCATGAGTACCTGCAATGACTCTCTCACTCAGAATAGATATTCAATATTTTATCAAAAGATATATCTTTACAAGAGACCCTTGCCACTTATTTATACTCTCCAAGTAGCTTCCTTTAGAAGCATCCACTTAGCCAATTTGTCCACATATCCACTTTATCCACAAAAACACTTTGTTCACATAGCCACCTTTATCCAACTTTTTCATCTTAGCCACTTTGTTCACATGGCCACTTGTCCACTTAACCCACTTTCCTTATTTTAGGGTTAACCCACTTATAACTACTTTCCATAATTAGAAAGTTCTCCATAAACTTTATTATTTAAATAATCCTCTTTGACTTCATCACTTCTATTATTTAAATAATTTCTTCTTTGTAAACACTTTGACTACTTTGAACTTTGGAGCTTCTAGCCAACACATGAGCGTCCTCCAACTTCACAAGGCCATAACTCTCTAACCATGAGGAGTTATGTGACGTTTCACATATCACCAAAAATGGCATGACAAGCAATATCAATATAGGATAGTTTCACTGACAAATTCACTGATATTTATCTCATTATTCCATAATTAATCTTGGGTTCTCTAACCATACTTCTAGGATAACTCAACGGCAAAGCGTCTTCCCATGAGGGATTTCACCATAAAATTTGGATTTCATCTATTTGTACTCCCTATCAACCATGGCAAGACAATAATGAGTCATATTTACCTCAATCCATCTAGAATAACCCATGACAACACATCACTATGACATTATCCCTTTGGCATTAATTCCATGCATGACTACATTATCCAACGATCAATACATTAATGCATCAATCCATTTATGAATCATATATCAATGAAAACACATTGATCCATCTTCATCTATGCATCAATCCATCTATGCATCATATATCAATGACAACACATCAATCCATCTTCATTTATGCATTAATCCATCTATGTATCATATATAAATGAAAACACATCGATCCATCTTCATCTATGCATCATATATAAATGACAACACATTGATCCATATTTGTCTATGCATGACATCATATAACTATGACTCCACTTGACATCAATCCATTGACAACAATGACAATACATGATCCATCAATCACTACATCAATATACTATGGAAAGACATTGTTCCTTTGACATCAATCCATCAATCCTTTGACATCAACGAAAATGTTATCCAATAGTGTATCCCCAAGGGAGTCCCATTTTGTTGAAATGATATTTTATGACTCCCTTGGGGTCATGCCTTTTGAATCGTTCTTCTCCAAAATGATAAGGAAATAGGTTGTTTACTTCTTCTCATTATTTCTTAGTGTTTGAAAATAAGTAGGTGACTACATATAGAGGTAGTGGTGGCCATATCACTTTCTTACCTCATTACAATATCCCTCCTAATCCATGGATTACAATTTGATACACTATTTTCTGGAGAACTAATTTGTCTGACACGAACCAAGGAATCACATGAGGGGGATTCATACCACCAAAAACCCTTATATAAGTGCCACGTTTCATGAGATACCAATCCATGATTGCTTTTATGATGGATATCGCCTTATCAGTCATTCATGGGGGCATTGTGCAAAATATCAATTTGTACAGGGGATCCAAGAAATGCTCACATACATTCTGATATTCTATTCGATACTTGTGCTCCCAGAACACTTTGCATTATATGTGGATTGTTGGGTCTGAGGGATTCCATATCCATCCCATCCTTGGTATTGATGGGCCACACACATAATTTCTAGGAGGTATGGGGACATATGGAAACTTGGGAAGGTCTCAAGATGGGATTCTAGGACCGTGGTGAGAGCTACTGTCAGATTTGTTGATAAAATGTCATCCCAATTGAACGACAATCCCTTGTCTGCGAAATAATAGATCAATGAAATGTATGATAGGGAGAAATGGTATGTATTTGATTCATCGTATAACCAACACAACATATCCACCATATGATAGCAGGAATAGTGAGAAATATGGTAGTAGTTGGGAAAGAAAAAGTATTAAAATATGCTTAAAAGTCAAATCGGAGCAGTCAATGTCAACTTCTTTGATGTAATTTGGAGGAATCAGAAACAACTCTCGTGAAATCTATCAGTGAGGTTAACGTTAAAATATTTGATAGGATTGGTAAGGTTGATAGAAAATTCTTTGATGGGGTTGGACAAGTCGTTGTCAACACTTTCGATGAAGAAGTGAAGTTGAGGGTGAGAGACAAATTTGGGATAAACTCCTCCGATACATTGGAKGAGTTGGCACAAACTCCTACGATGTATTGGAGGAGTTGGGAAGAAGTGTGTCGAGTGTTAAAAATGTGATTTAGGTAGGTTAGTTACGATAACTATAGAAATGGATTTCAATAACTAAATACCAAGACACAACCCTCTGACGACCAAAAACATCACATCAGATTTGTGTTAAGTCATGGGTGCACAAGCCCTAATCAGGACTATGGGTTTTGAAAGGTCATGTATGTGGCATATTTTTTCAAGAGAGACTGTGGCAAAGGGTACTTTTGAAATTTCTTCCATGGGAGAGAAGAGCCAATTCCCCTTGGGTTTAAAAAATGGTCTGTAGAGTGAAGATAATTTGCAGGGAGATGTCAAGGGTTAATGTTGTAAGGATTTTTGGAGAAATGGATTGTATTTCTAGGGAATATAATAATAATAAAACAAAATGAATCAAACCTAACCCTAGCTAAAGAAATATAAATTGACAGTGGTAGGGCTTACCTATCAATTGGTTGGAACATGGAGACTGGTGGGTGGTGGAGGGAAAATAATCTTCAGGTTGAGTTTTCTTACGCTTTGTACTTCTTACCTTTTCTCGAAAATCAATGAAATACTAAGGGCTGAGGGTGAGAATATATATATATATATATATATACGTTTTAGAGAAATTCATAATAAATGTGGGTTGGTGGAAATATTAAAAATCGATGAAGTTGTTAATAAGTTCTATGATGTACATCAGAGGACTCTGTGGGAATTCCTATGATTTGTTTCAGAGGACATAGAATGAAATCTGTCAGATTCATTCAGAGAAATTTGAAACAACTTCTTTGATGAAATCATAGGAGTTGACACTATTTTCTACGATTTCATGAAAGGAGTTGCAAGCAAGTTGGGAGATGGAAAGACCAATTAGAGTGGAAATAAAAAACTTGTTAAATCTCATCGATATAGTTAGGGATAACTCCTTCGATGTACATTGGAGGAGTTGAAGGTATCTCCTCTGATACACATCAGATAATTTTTCATCAACTTTTCCAAAAATCCAAAAAACTTAACTTGAAAATTTTCAAGTGTTCCCAATTTAAAAGATGCAAACTTGGGATAGGTGAATCTTGGGAAACAATTTTTAGAGAAAGATGAAGAAACTCTTGGAGGATATTTTCAAAGTTGAAAAATACAAGGGGCCCCATTTTCTTGAGAGGATTTTGCAAATAGATTTCAAGAAAACAGAGCGTTGTAGTGCCTGACACAATAGATTCAAAACTTAACTAATTATTTAAGTCCCTTGTTTTGAGCATATGTTTCCTTATTTTATAAACATGTTCAGGTTCAGGAACAAGACAAAGTATACCTTGGGAATTCCTTCTTGTAGAGTACCTTTTTGCCATATTTTGATTCGGTGGAGTCGCCAGATGAGACAATCAGGTTAGTAGTAACAATAATCCCATGAAGATACACATAAATGATAGCTTACCCAATAACTTACGGGATGGAATTTCTCCTCGGAAATGGTGCTAGAAAATGTTACAACCCAAATTAACACCCTTTGTGAAAGCCCTTACAATAGTGTTATGGGGGTAAGAACACTTGGGGAACATACCATTGTCACCTCAAAATGGTTTCCCCTTCACTTTAGGCTAGCTCCTTGAATCCATGGGGGGTATCCAAACCTATGGGAACAAACCTATAAATTATCTTGTTGTAGTGCATGATACAATTCACTTCAATAAACACACAACTCGATATATGGTTAAATAGACCAGTACCATTCAAGTAGCAATATGCCTTAATAATATTCAACAAGAAACTAAGGCATAAGCTACCACAATATAGAGAGGGTTAGGATCTAATTAATAAGTGCTGAAATTTTAAATAGAACATGCTACAATATAAAATACCAATCAACACTAGGATATCTCTTTGGATGAAGAAACAAGTACCTTTTACGACACAAGAGTAAGATTTAATCACATAAACCAAGAAAAAATGATATACTTGATTTACCTCTTGGATGTATGATAAAAATTGGACAATATTTATGCTATCCACAAATTCTAGAATCTGATATATGATAAATAATGCAAAAAATGCAGATTTTGGGTGAGAAAAAGCACTCAAAGAGTGCCTAAACTCACTTGTAAAAATAAACCTTGGGTACTTTGGCTAAAGAAAATAAACTATGTAAAAGCATACCAGAAATGAATGATTGTGAGTATAATTGAATAATAACTATGGAATTATCTCAAACTTGCAAAAAATAGTGGTGAATCCCCCTAGGGTTTCACCAACAATCTCCAAATTGAAATGTAATCACTATGAATCCTTCTCATAGTTATTGTTGATTAAGGTTGGTTGTCATTGATGGAAACACTCTGATGCAATACTGAAATCATATCACTCATGCTCCCCCTGGAACCATGCCTCTGTCCTCTGTGTTTGTCCTCTGCATCTAATAAATCTCTCCTCCTTTGTGATCAATGACAAAGGTATCTTTCCATCTGGGGTTGCTTCCCCTGACGAATTTTCCTCTTATGGTTCTTCCTCGTGTAAATCTAAGACATATAAGATAAGCATTAAAAAATAATTCATTTTGGAGTAGAAATAAGTCCAAGTCTCTAGCAAATATATTCAAAGGATTCCCATGGAAGTGGTTTTGTGAAGATGTCTTCCACTTGTTCTTTTGTTCCCACATACTCAACTCTGATAGTCTTTTATGCAACCTTCTCCCGTAGAAAGTGATACTTTGTTGGAATGTGCTTCGTCTTGGAGTGCAGCACTGGGTTCTTCGAGATACTGATGGTGCTTATATTAACACAATAGATTGGAATGGGATCATCATACTCAACCTGTATATCTATTAGAATTTGTTTCATCCAAAGAACCTGTGTACAACATGATATTGCTGCAATATACTCTGCCTCAGTTGTAGATAAAGATATTGATGATTGTTTCTTTCTTAGACATGATACTAAACACTCACCCAAGTAGAATGTTTCTCCACTAGTGCTTCGTCGATCATCAATACAACTTGCCCAATCTACATCTATGTAGGTAATAAGTGATAGATCCTTTCCTTTTGGATACCATAATCCAAACTCTTCTATTCCTTTGAGATATATGAAAATCCTCTTCAGTGATAACACATGTGACTCCTTTGGTGCTGCTTGAAATCGTGCCACTTGTCCAACTTCCTGCATTACATCTAGTCTGGATGTCATCACATATAGTAGGATTCCAATCATTGAGTTGTATTTCCTCTGATATGTAGACTTCAAATCATCATCTTTTCTCAATTTGCAACTAGTTTGCATGGGAGTGATAACTGGTTTGCAATATTCCATTCTGAACCCCTTTAGCATTTCTCTGATATACTTGGTTTGAGAAATAAAGATTCCTTGGTTTATTTGACGTATCTAAATTCCCAAAAAGAAGGATAATTCTCCAAGTAACGACATTTCAAATTCATTCTGCATATATTTTGCAAATTTCTAGATTAACCTATCATCATCACTACCAAAAATAATATCATCAACATAAACTTCAATTAATAAAATATTACCTTCACTTACCTTGATGTAGAGGTTGTTGTCTGCACTTCCTTTTCTGAACCTTGCCTGCTACAGTTACTTATCTAGTCTAGAGTACCATGCTCTAGGAGCCTGTTTTAGACCATACAAGGCCTTCTTTAATTTACACACATAATCTGTGTTCCCTGACAACTAAAATCCTTCTGGTTGTTCAATGTAGACTTCTTCTTCAAGTTCCCCATTCAAAAAAGTTGATTTTGCGTCCATCTAATATACTTTAACATTTTTGGAGCATGCATAGGCTAAAAGAAACTGAATTGCTTCCATTCTAGCAACTGGGGAAAATTTCTCTTCAAAGTCGATTCCTTCAATCTGTGCATATCCTTTACATACAAATCTAGATTTGTTCCTTGTAACTTTTCCATCTTCATTTAATTTATTCCTAAAAACCCATTTTGTTCGAATCACATTCTTATTCTTTGGTCTTGGAACTAGTTCCTAAGTGTCATTTTTCTCTATTTGATCCAATTCTTCATACATGGCATTATTCCAAAATTCATCCTTGTTGGCTTCTTCAAAACAATTTGGTTCAATTGTAGATAAGAGTGCTAGGTGTGTTTCTTCTGGTGAACGGATTTTTCTTCTAGTCTCAACTCATGTATATTTGTTTCCAATAATCCGATCTGAAAGATGATTCTTTTGTACTCGTTTGCTAGGTGTGTTTGGAGATACTTTCTAAACTTTCTCTTATGTTTCTGTCGGATTCTCTTCATCTTCCTCTTCTACTTCATCTTCTGCTTCTTCTTCTTCAAAAAATTGTTCCGTTGATTTTTTTCTTCGTCCTTTGATTCTGGTCTGCCTGTTTCATCAATTGTTGCATTGATGCTTTCCACAACTTTCTTCAATCTTAGATTGTAACACTTATATTCTTTTCTTGTACTTGAGTAACCGACAAGTACTCCTTTGTCCACATGAGAGTCAAACTTTCTCATTCTTCCATCTTCTCTTTTGATGTAGCATTTGCTTCCAAAAACTCTGAAGTTCTTTACATTTGTTGGTCTTCCTTTCCATAGCTCGTAGGGAATTTTATCAGTGTTGTTTCTGAGCATTAATCTATTTTGAATGTGAACTACTGTATGCACTGCCTCTGTCCAAAATATATCTATCAATTTGGAATCCATTAGCATTGTTACAACCATTTATTGTACTGTCCTGTTCTTTCTTTCAACAACTCCATTCTGTTGAGGTGTCCTAGCAACGAAGAATTGTCTTTTTATTCCATGACTTCTGCAATAGTCCATAAATTCCTTTGAAGTGAACTCTCCTCCATTATCATATCTCAAGCATTTGATTCTTGAATCCATCTCATTTTCAACCATTTCCTTGTAGATCTTGAAGTTTTTAAAAGCTTATATCTTATTCTTGAGAAATAAAACAACAATCATTATTGTATAATCATCAACTAATAAGATAAACTATTTCTCACCTTTTAACCCCTTTATTGTAGTTGGTCCAACTAGATTAGTATGCACAATTTCCAGTGGTATTGTTGTTGAATATCCCTTTTATTTGAACCTGGTCCTTGTTTGCTTTCCTTGTTGACAATGCTTGCATAAAGTGCTGGTTGGTTTCATGATCTGGGGCATTTCTCTGACTGCTTCTCTTTTGTTGACTTTGACAAGGTTATCAAAATGCATGTGACACATTATTTTGTGCCATAGCCAACTTTCATCTTCCTTTCCTAGAAAACACTTTTCATTTCCAATTTCACTTAACACATATATGTTGTTTGAATTTCTTGCAGCTGTACCGACCAATTTCCCTGAACCTTCTATTCTTATCTCACACTTTTTTGAATCGAAAGTAACTTTATGACCTGGGTCACACATTTGACTCGCACTTAGAAGATTACGTTTCATATCTTCTACCAGTAGAACATTTTGTGCCTTTTTATTCTTGTTCCTAATTCAGATTGTGCCTTCTCCAATGATTTTGGCTGAATTATCATTTCTGAAGGAGACTAATCGATTACTTTCCTTTCGCAATGTAAGAAATTTGTCTCTATCACCTATCATGTGTTTTCAACACCCATTGTCAACATGCCAATTGTGTTTATTCTGCTTATCTTGTAGAGCAACTGTTCATTTTTCATTGCTATACTGATCTTGCTTTCTTATCCATGTCATTTTTTGAGGTTCTTGTCTATGACTGTTGTTATTTTGTTGAGGTTCTTTAGGAGGGACTGTCATTCTGAAATTTTTGGCCACGTGTCCAAAATTGTTACATTTGTAACATTCCACTTCAGTGCTCAAAGATTCAAACATGTTGTAACTTATTATTTGTGTTTCACTAGGTCTTCTTGAGTAACCCCTTTGTGTATGACTCTCAAAGTTGCTATTGTTCCTGTTGTTATCTCTACAATTCTAAGCTTTATGTCCAAAATTATTTCATGCATAACATAAACCAAAAAATATAGTTTGATACCTGGGAGTTGAAGATATTATGAAACAAGGTGCTCTTATGAATCCTTCTTCTTCTTGAGGCCTATATGTCTGTTGTTGATTCTAAAATATGAATCTTCTCGGTGGAGGAGTGTCCCTGTAATATTCCCTGTGCATCTTCCTATCCCCTTTGATTGTTTCTGCATAGCTTTTTGGATTTGTTTATTTCTCTATTGTTTTGGAGATTGATCCCTTTTCTGTCCGATTGTATCCAAGTCAAGACTTGTCAAGATGAGATTTTTGACTCCTGATAATGTCATCTAGAACTTTTGAGCTATTCTGCACATTTTTCTTTTGAATATCCTTTCTTAGTGTGTCAATCTTTGCTTCTAAGTTTCCAATGATCTTGTCCTTTTATTCTAGTTGTTATTTGAGTGCTTCTTCAATTCTCTTATCTTATTCTATTTGAACCTTCAATCTTGTGATCATTTGTTCTAGGTATCGAGTGTCATTTTTCTTGTCTAGTTCTGCTTGTAGTTTCTTGTTTTTCTTCTTTTCTCTTCTGATAACTTATATGACACACATTAATTCTTCTTGATAGTCAACTTCTGTCTGTTCAATTTCGTCTTCGACTTATTCATATCTTTCTTTGGATTCTTCATATTCTTCTTCCGAGTCTTCTTTGTCAGAATCTTTTATTGCCATGAATAGAGCTCTTCCTATCTCACTGTCACCGATTTCATCTTCATCTAATGATGAGATGTATTCTTTGATGCATAATATTTTCTTCAAATCTTTATTTGTAGTTCTTTTGTCTTTTTATGTGTGTTTTCCTTTTGAGTAACCTTCATCATTTCTCTTTTTCTTATGAGGACATTTCTTAGAAAAATGACCATTACCATCATAATTAAAACAAATTAAAGGAAGCTTACCTCTATACCTACAATTGGTTCCCTTGTTCAATCTTTTGATGAAGTTGGCCACTTCTTCATCATCTTCCAAGACGTTGTTGTTGTTGCTATAGTCTTCTTGTTCCTTTTTCTTTTTCTTTGATATTTTGGATGCTTTGAAGGTTGCTTCTTTTACAAATGGATTTTCTTGTTCAGTTCCCATTTTATATGTTGTGAAGATTCCATGTAGTTCCTCCATGCTTACTGCTTGAGTTGAGATCGATCTTTATTTTAGTGTTGATATCTTAGAGTTTAATCTCATAGGAAGAATCTTAGTACCTTTTGAACAATGCAGTCTTGATTTCTTCTCCCAATCCTATGATTGCATTCAACATTTAGTCAACTCTCTTAAGTAATTTTGGAATATTCTCATCTTCCTTCATTACAGTTGTTTGAGCCGGCCTCTATAAGTTTGAAGTTTGCTTCTTTGACTTGTGTATCTCCTTCGCAAATATTTGAAAGCTTGTCCCAAATCTCTTTGGTGGATTTACAATGTGCAACTTTGGTGAATATTGTTTCACTTTGAGACCATTCAAAAGTGCATTTGTAGTTTTGGAATCATTGTGATCAATTTTCACTTCTTTTTCATTTGTTGGTGGAGGCTGTTGGTACTATGTATCATCTAATTAGTTTCCAAATTTGAAATCCTTGTGCTTGTATATGTCTTCATCCTTATGCTCCAAAAAGCATACTTATGTCCATCAAAGTGTGGTGACACAAAACATATGAGTTGGTATACTCCATGATCTACCTTTCAATGGTTAAACGGTTGAAAGAACCTACTCTGATACCAATTGTTGGATGCTTGAGAGGGTTGAATCGATGTCTGATAACAATAATCCTTTTCTCCAAATAATCTAAGTGTTATATTAATGTAGAATTATCAATAATTAGCAATAGAAATGAACAATCAAACACATACCACAGTACACCGGTGTTTTCGTGGAAACCAAATCAGGAAAACCAGCTGAATGATTTATCTCCTTATGTATTGAAGAATTACATTCATTGGGCTTCCTCGGTTGTAACTTGCAAAACTAGGGGGTTGAGCCTCCCTTCAATTCTTGTTGGAAAACAAAGGAAGTTGGTGCATCAAGTGTTTCCATCAATGAAAAAAGGGGATATTGTTGATTAGGTTGGTTTTTCGTGATGTCAACCCTTGAAGAAAATACCCATAGCACAAAGGTTGGAGTAATGGACCAAGATTGTTTGATGTAAAGATGTTCGTTATTGTATTGTCATGGTTGATAATAAGTAGAAATAGATGAACTCCATTGGATCCCCTTGTGGTGGAAATCCCTCACAAGAAGGCAGCTGCAGTTGAGTTATCTTAGAAGTATGATTAGAACCCATTCTTATTTGTGGAATAATGAGATGAGCAGCCAATGAATTTTCTAGTAAAACTATCTAGATGGATATTTCTTCATCCATTCTAGTGTATGTGGAACATCACCAACTCTCCTCACGGTTAGAGATTTATTGTCATGAGAAGTTGGAGAACCTGGTTTTAGGTAATGGACCCAAGTTTGTTTGATGGATACTTAATTATGAGTTTTGATATATTCCAGGTAATACTATTATATATGGATATCACATGTCATTCATTTTATTGTAGTATGTCAAACGTCACATAACACCTCACCGGTTTGAGATTTATGGCCTTACGAAGTTGGAGGACCCTCATATGTCATCTAGAAACCCCAAAAGGTCAAAGTAGTCAAAGTGGTTTAAGAGATTTTAAAGGTAAATAATAAATTAGTGATGAGTGTACTATAATTCAAAGTGAATACAAATAAATTAATTCAATAATAAATTTAGTGGAGAAATTAGAATTGGGTTAACCCTAAAATAAAGAAAGTGGGCAAGAAAGTGACCTAGAAGATGTTTTAAAGAAGCTACTTGGAGAGCATTATAAATAAGAGAGACAGGCTCTCTAATTTAAGACAAACTTGAGAATATTGAACCAACTTATAGGTGTCTAGGTGAAGCAAAAGGATATCTAATGCACAGATTTCTAAGGAAATTGAAGAAAGAAGACCGAGGAATTCAGGAAGGATAAATTCTTTTGATGATGCTTTCTAAGGTTTTAAGGTCATCACCATTTTCGCCAATAACCTTTTCTAGATAGTTCAAAACCATGAAATTTCTATTATGGATGATATATCAAGTATGTCTGTGTTAAAAAATCATCTTTGAGTAGTTGTATTTTTGAGTTAAACTCACATGGAAAATATAGGGTTGTGGCTAGTCCTCAAACTAGTCCAAAAGTGTTCGGGTAAAAGCGTCATAACTTATTCATAATAGATCCAAATTAAGTAAGATAAAATGTGTTGGTTATATTCTGATCTTTGGTGATGCATTTAATATTTTCGGATCAATTCAACAAATATTTTTGTGTGGGGCATGCTCTACAAGTAGCTCTCTAAATAATCTAGAATTCAACAAGGTGACCATTTTTGATATAACACATTTTCTAAGAGGTTACAAGTAATGAAACATGGATGAATTGCAAAAAATTGTTTATGGAGTTTCATATATTTATTCATTACGGTACAAATTTATGATTTGTGCAAGTTAGGGTTGTTGACTAGTCAAAAACTGGTCTTGTGAGACCAAAGAAATGTTTGATGAAAATGCTAGTCTCTTGTTGGTAAGTTAAAGTCTGAAGGTATGTGATCATATAAACCGGTCCTGTAATATAGAGTTTCAAATCATTTTTGGATTATGAAATTGATGAGGATTTTGGTTGAGGTACAAGTTGGGTACATGGTTGAACAAATAGTTGATATGGTTAAGCATACATGAGGTGTATAGTTTGATAATGTGGGTACATATTGATGATTCATAGTTATTCATTGCGAAACACATGATTGGTACATATTTGGTGCATGGTTGGTTGCACTTGTTTATGGTATAGGTTGATTACAGATTGTTTGGTACAGTTTGGTGCATGAAGTTGGTACCTTGTTTGCTAGTACAAGTTGATTCTGAGGTTGAGAGTACATGTTGATGCATGGTTGATGCATAGTTTAGGTTTATTGTTATGATTACAGCAGTATATCTCACAGTGATAGCGTGATCGTGATTCCATCATTCTACTTCTACTTCGGGGAAGTTGGACAAAGGCAAGGACATATGGTTGTAGCCACCTTCAGTTTGTAGCAGGAAGAACATAGAGGGTTGTAGCATCCTTCTAGTTGTATCGAGAAGAGAATTGGGGAAGTTGGAGCTTCCCTTAGGTTGTAACACAACTAGGGAGTTGGAGCCTCCTTCAGTTTGGAGCAAGGAAGTTAATTCAACTCAATGAATGTATTCTTCAAGACATATAAGATAAAGCATTATGTGGTGTTATCCCAATTTGGGTTTCCCTGCAAAACTGCCTAAGAGTAATACTTGTGTGTTGATTAAGGTTGGTTGTCATTGATATCGACCACATGAAATCCCATTAGCATAAAGTTTTAGGTAATGGACCCAGTATTGTTTTATGTAAAAGATGATTGATTATTGTCTTATGATGGTTGATAATAACTAGAAATTGATGAACTCCAAAGTGGTCCCCTTATGGGTAGAAATCCCTCCGCGGGAAGACACTGTAGGTGGGATTATCCTAAGTATGGTTAGAGAGTACATGCTTATTTGTGGAATAATAGAGATGAATGCGATGAATTTGTCAGTTAAATTATCCTATATGGATAGTTGTTTTCATTCCATTTTTGTTGAGTTGTGTGGAATGTCACATAACTCCTCACAGTTAGAGAGTTATGGCCATGAAGTTAGAGAACCCAAGTTTGGGTAATGGACCCAGAAGTGTTGTTTAATGGATAAATGGTATGATTTTTGATATATTTTTAGAGTATACTATTCTATATGGATAGTACATGTCATTCCATTCTATTGGTATGTAGAACGTCAAATAAATCCTCACAGACACAGAGAGTTATGGCCTTCTACAGTTGGAGGAACCCTCATATGTCATCTAGGAGCCAAAAGGTCAAAGTAGTCAAGAAATGGTTTAAGAATTTTTAAAGGTAAATAATAAAGTGAAGTGATGAGTGTACTATAATTCAAGTGAATAGAAAATAAATTAATTCAATAATAAATTTAATGGAGAAATTAGAAGTGAGTTAACCTAAAATAAGGAAAGTGGGCAAAAGTGAACTAGAAGATGTTTTAAGGAAGCTACAGAAAGAAGAGAAAGTTTAACAAGTATCTCCCAAAGACACCTAGAAAGCGATTACATAGAATCATCCTTGAGGATCAGATTATTGGAAACAAAGTTGTATGAGTTGAGACTAGAAGAAAAAAAATGTTCTGGGAAAACACACCTAACACTCTATCTACAATTTAGCAAACTATTTTGAAGAAGACAACAGGATGAATTTTGGAATAGGCCATGAATGAAGAATTGGATCAAAATAAAAAAAAATATTTACTTAGCAATTTGGTTCCAATTCAAAGAATAAATGCGATCAATACAAAATGTGTTTTCATGAATAAATTAAATAAAGATGGACAAGTTATAAGGAACAAAGATGGATTGGTATGTAAGGATGTCTGCAATTGAAGGTGTCAACTTTGAAGAGACATTTGACCAGTTTCTAGAATGACTTGTCGAGACTCTTTTAGCCTATGCATGCTCCAAAAATGTTAAAGTATGTCGGATGGACATAAGTATCTTTTGAATGGGAACTTGAAGAAAGTCTACATTGAACAACCAATTATTTCAATTGTCGGAAGCATGATTATGTGTAAATTAAAAGAAGGCATTGTATGGTCTAAAACAGGGCTCAGAAAATGAAGTGGAGACAACAACCTCTACATCAAAGGTAAGTGAAGATAATGTTTATTAATGGAAGTTTATGGTGATGATATTATTATTTTTGGTAGTGATGATGTGAGGTTAAGCCAGAAATTTGCAAAACATATGAATGAATTTGAAATAATTACTTGGAGAACTATCCTTCTTTTGGGACTTGAATGCATCAACGAAACCAAGGAATCTTTATTTCTCAAATCAAGTATATCGGAGAAATGATAGAGGTTCAAAATGGAAGATTTTAAACAGTTATCACTCCCATACCAAGCGAGTTGTAAGTTGAAAAGAGATGATGATTCGAAGTCTCTGAATCGGAGAAATACATGTCATGATTGGTAGCCTACTATATGTGACAAGATCTAGACCAAATGTAATGCAGTCATTTGGACAAGTGGCACGATTCAAGAAACGAGAGTCACATGTGTTAAGTGAAGAGGATTTACTCAGATATCTCAAAGGAACATAAGGATTTGGATTATGGTATCCAAAAGGAGAAAGGATATACCATATTTGCTACACAGATGCATATTGGGCGAGTTGTATTGATGACCGATGAAACCGATTGAACATTCTAACTTGTGTGTGGGTATTTAGTATCACATGGCTTCAAGAAAGAAACACTCATCGGTATCTTTATCTATAGTTGAGAAGAAGTATATTGCAACAACATGTTGTACCACCAGGTTCTTTGGATGAAACAAACTCTGACGGATTTACAAGTTGAGTATGATGAACCTATTCCAATATATTTTGATAACACAATTACTTGTCGATATCTTGAAGAACCTAGTGATACTCCAAAGATAAAGCATTCAATAAAAGTATCACTTTCTCTGAGAAGGTTCTTGAAAGAACATCGAGTTGAGTATGTGGGCACAAAAGAACAAGTGGTAAACATGTTCACAAAACCATTTCCATGGGAATCCCTTGAGTATCTTCGCCGAGGAGACTTGGGTTATTTCTACTCCAAAATGATTTTTTTTTAATGCTTATCTTATATGTATTGTATTTACATGAGGAAGAACCATTAAGAGGATAGTTCAGTTTGGGGAGATTTCAGTCATGGGGAGAAACTCTGGATGGAAAGATATTTTTTTTCATTGATGACAAAGGGGAGATTTATCAAATGCAAAGGGCAGAGGAAGAGGATAGAGAGCATGGTTCGAGGAGATTTATCGGATCTGAAGGGCCAGTGAGGATAGAGGCATGTTCGGAGAGCATAGTGATATGATTTGATGTGTGAAGTGTTTCCATCAATGCCAAAGGAATTGTTGATTAGGTTGGTTGTCATTGATGTCAACCCTTAAAGAAATTCCTGTAGCGAATTCCGATAGCACAAATTTTTGAGTAATGGACTAAGATTTTTATGTAAAGATGACTCATTATTTCTTATCATGAATTTGATAATAAGTGGAAATGGATGAACTCCAAATGGTCCCTTATGGTGAAATCCCTCTCCTTGGGAAGCTTTTACGGATTGGTTATCACATAGAAGTATGGTTAGAACCATGTATTGTGGAATAATGATATGAGAACCAATGAACTTATGAAACTATCCTATATGGATAGTTCTTTTCATTCATTTCCATTGGTATGTGGAACACATCACATAAATCCTCACTTTTAGTTAGAGTTATAGCCATGAGAGTTGGAGAACACAAGTTTTGGGTAATGGACCCAAGTTTATTTGATGGATAAGCAGTATGAGTTTTGATATATTTTCAGGTAATACTATTCTATATGGATAGTAAATTTCATTCAATTACGGTGGTATAGTGAGCGTCACATAACTCCTCCATTGAGAGTTATGGCCTTACAGTTGGAGGACCCATATATGTCATCTAGAAGCCCCAAAGGTCAAAGTAGTCAAAGTGGTTTAAGAGTTTTTAAAAGGTAAATAATAAAGTTAAGTGATGAGGTGCTATAATTCAAAAGTGAATACAAAATCAATTATTTAAATAATAAATTTATTAGAGAAATTGGGTTAACCTAAGAGAAATAAGGAAAGTGGAGCGAAGTGACCTAGAAGATGTTATTAAGGAAGCTACTAGGAGGTATAATAATAGGAAAGGATCTCTCATTTTAAATCACACTTGAGAATATTGAATACCTATAGGTGTCTGAGCTAACCTACTCGGAGAGTATAAATAAGAGGAAAGGATCTCTCATTTAAATCACACTTGAGAATATTGAATACCTATAGGTGTCTGAGCTAACAAAAGGATATATAAGATGAATTTCTGAGGAAAGTGAAGAAAAGAAGGCCGGAATTCAAGGAAGGATAAATTATTTTGATGATGCTTTCTAAGGTATGTTTTTTTTTCAGGTCATCTCACCATTTCCGCAATAACATTTTTTCTAGAATGATTCAGACCTTGAAATTTATATTCCATTGAGGAAACATATCCAAGTATCTGTGGCAAAAAATTCATCTTGTGGGTATTTGTATTTTTGGAGTTACACTACATGGAAAATAGGGTTTGTGGTTAGTCCAGAAACTAGTCAAAAACAAGTGTTTCGTGTAAAAACGTCATAACTTCTTCATAACAGATCCATATTTAGTGAGACCAAATGTGTTGGTTAGAGTACAATATGTAGTATTTTGTGTAATAATTTCATATCAATTCAACAAATATTTTGTGCAGGGAACGCTCTACAATGTCGCTCTCTAGAATAAGCCAGATTTCCGCAAGGTATGCCATTTTTGCTATAACTCCTTTTATGAGAGGTTCCAAGTAGTGACACCTGGAATAATTTCATAAAGCACACTGAAAAACATTGTGTATCAGTTTCATATCTTTATTCATTACATGTACAAAGTTATCATCATTTCAAGTTAGGGTTGTTGACTAATCCAAAAACTAGTCAGGTGAGAAGTTTGATGAAGATGATAGTCTCTTTTTGTCAAAGTTAAGGAAGATTTGTAGGTATGTGATCATATACACCGGGTCTATTACAAAGTTACAAATCATATTTGGATGATGAAATTGATGTGGACTTTTGGTTAAGGTACATGTTGGGTACATGGTTGAGACAAGCAGTTGATGAGTTGGCACATACATGAGGTGTATAGTTGATGATGTTGGTACATATTGATGAGTCATAGTTGATGAGTACTTGACACATGATTGGTACATACTTGGTACATGGTTGAATGCACTTGTTTATGGTATGGGTTGATTACAGGTTGTTTGGTACAGGTTGGTGCATGGTTGATGCACTTGTTTATGGTACAGGTTGAGGTAGAGGTTTACAGTGGTATATCTCATAGTGATAGTGTGACAGTTGTTCCATCATTATACTTCTACTTTAGGGCAGTTGGGTGGAGCAAGGAAAGGTGGTTGTAGCCACCTTCTATTTGTAGCTGTAAAACATAGGGGGTTGTAGCCTCCTTCTGGTTGTAGCTAGCGAATTGGGGAGTTGGAGCTTCCCTCAGGTTGTGGCCTGAGAAACTAGGGGGTTGGAGCCTCCTTCTAGTTGCATCTAGAAAAAAAAGAAAGTTGGTGCTTCCAATGAATGTAATTCTTCAAGACATATAAGAAAAAGAATTATGTGGTTTTCTCTTGCTTTGGGTTTCCACGTAAGACACTAGTGTACTGTGTATGTGTATGATTGTTCATTTGTTCATTTGTTCATTTATTATTTACTATGCAGTTATTGGATGATAATGCTATATTGATATAACAATTGGATTATATGGTTAAAAAAGATTAAATTTCTTTATTACTGATTCACCCCCCCTCTCAGTAATCCAAAAATTGGTATCAAAGTGGGTTCCTTCAAAAATCAGTTTAACCACTGAAAGGTAGATCATGGAGAGCAACAACTTGTACAAAAATGGAATACCACAGTTTGATGGACAGAGGTATGCTTTTTGGAGCATAAGGATAAAGACATATATACAGGCACAAGGATTTCAAGTTTTTCAATCAATTGTAGATGGATACACAGCACCAACAGTTCTACCAACAAATGAAAAATCTATGAAACTTGGTGAGAATAATTCCAAAGCCAAAAATGCACTTTTGAATGGTCTCAGTGATATGGTATTCACCAAAGTTGCACATTGTAAATCCGCTAAAGAGATTTTTGACAAGCTTCAAAATATTTATGAAGGAGATACAAAGGTCAAAGCAGCAAAGCTTCAAACTTACAGTGGTCAGTTTGAACAACTGAAAATGAAGGAAGATGAAAATATTGCAACCTACTTATTACAAGTCGATGAAATAGTGAATGCAATCATAGGATTGGGAGAAGAAATCGAAGAATCTATAATTTTTCAAAAGGTACTAAGATCTATTCCTATGAGATTCAAACCTAAGATATCAGTGCTAGAAGAAAGATTGAATCTAAACTTAATAAGCATGGATGAACTGCATGGAATCTTCACAGCATATGAAATGAGAATTGAACAGGAAAATCCAGATGTTAAAGAAGCAACCTTCAAAGCATCTAAAATATCAAAGAAAAAGAAACAACAACAAGAAGAATATAGCAACAACCATGACATCTTGGAAGATGATGAAGAAGTTGCCAACTTCGTTAAAAGAATGAACAAGGGAACCAATGGTAGGTATAGAGGTAAGATTCATTTAATTTGTTTTAATTGTGATGGTATTGGTCACTTTGATAAAAAAATGTACTCATAATAAAAAGATAAATGATGAAGGTTACTCAAAAGGAAAACACACATATAAAGGCAAAAGAACTACAAAGAAAGTTTTCAAGAAAAGCTTATGAACCAAAGAAGAAAACTCATCATCAAATGAAGATGAAGCCAGTGACAATGAGATAGGAAGAGTTATATTCATGGCAGTAAAAGACTCTGAAGAATAATATGAAGAAGCTGAAGAAGGATATGAAGAATCCAAAGAAGAATTTGAAGAGGCGGAATTTGACTATCATGAAGAATTAATGTGTGCCATAGACGTTATCATAAGAGAAAAGAAGGGAAAAAAGAAACTACAAGAAGAACTAGACAAGAAAAAGGACACTCGAGAACTAGAAAAATGATCACAAAATTGAAGGTTCAAATAGAAGAAGATAAAAGAATTAAAGAAGCACTCAAAGAATAGCTAGAAGAAAAGGACAAGATCATTGGAAACTTGGAAGCAGAGATTGTTACACTCAGAAATCATATTCAAAATAAAAATATGCAGAATAGCTCAAACGTTCTGGATGAAATTATCAGTAGTAAAAAATCTCATCTTGAAAATTTTGGATTTGGATACAATTAGAGAGAAAAGGGATCAAGCTCCAAAACAACAGAGCAAGAAACAAATCCAAAAAGATATGCAGAAACAATCAAAGGGGATAGGAAGATATATAAGGAAGATTACAGGGGCACTCCTCCACTGAGAAGATTCAGATTTCGAAATCAACAATAGACAGATAGGCCTCAAGAAGAAGAAGGATTCTTAGAGCACCTCCTTTTAGACGATCTTCAACTCCCAGGTATCAAACTATATTTTTTGGTTTATGTTATGCATGTAATAACTTTGGACATAAAACTGTGAATTGCAGAGCTAACAACAGGAACAATAACAACTTTGAGAATCATACACAAAGGGGTTATTCAAGAAGACCTAGTGAAACACAAAGAAGAAGTTGCAACAAGTTTGAATCATTGAGCACTGAAGTGGAATGTTACAAATGTAACAATTTTGGACATGTGACCAAAAATTGCAGAATGACAGTCCCTCCTAAAGAACCTCAACATAATAGCAGTAGTCACAGACAAGAACCTCATAAGAAAACATGGATAAGAAAACAAGATCAATATAGAAATGAAGAATTCACAGTCTCTCTAAAAGATAAGAAGAAGAAACACGGTTGGTATGTTGATAGTGGGTGTTCAAAACACATGACAGGTGATAGAGACAAATTTCTTACATTGCAAAAGGAAAGAAATGGATCAATCTCCTTCGGAAATGATAGTTCAACCAAAATCATTGGAGAAGGCACAGTTCGAATTGGGAACAAGAATAAAAAGGCACAAAATTTTCTACTGGTAGAAGATATGAAACATAATCTTCTAAGTGTGAGTCAAATGTGTGACCAAGGTCATAAAGTTACTTTCGATTCACAAAAGTTTGAGATAAGAAGAGAAGGTTCATGGAAATTGGTCGATACAGTTGTAAGAACTTCAAACAACATATATGTGTTAAGTGAAATTGGAAATGAAAAGTGTTGTCTAGTAAAGGAAGATGAAAGTTCGCTATGGCACAGAAGAATGGGTCATGCAAAGGGAGTCATCTCACACACCTTTGCCCTCGTATGGACGAAGCCTCTAAATTACTGGAAGACATGACTATTTCACATCCTCAACTTCCAGCTGCTTATCACAAGCTTTCTCTCAACCCTCCAATAATTGATGGAATGATCACTCTGGTCCCTTCACCAGTCAATCTAGTTGATCATGTCATCAATCTGGTCACGTCTTTGGATGAATCAGTAGACCAAGTGGTTGATCCGATCCCATCCTCGGTCAACCCCACTCTCTCGTTAGAGAGTGAAACTCAAGCGGTCGATTCGTTTCCACCTGTCGACCCCATTCTCCCCTTGGAGAATGACACCCCAGTGGTCGATCGGATCTCTCCATCGGTCGATCCTACTCTCCCACTAGAGAGTAAACCCGAT
>SNQJ01S0132456.1:0-23659 GCA_010110895.2 Picea sitchensis | reverse complement strand
CTCAACCAAAGAAGAGAGGTGCCCTAAAATTGAGGGTACGGTACCTGTGAGATTGTTTAATCCTAGATCAAGCATTTTCAATTTTGTGAGCATTCCCAATTCTCTAAGAATTATTCCACCCAAATGGTTCTGAGACAAAGACATGACTGTTAGATTGGAGCACCCACCTATAGTAGTTGGAATAGGACCTTGCAATTCATTGCTATCAAGCCAGAGCTCTCTTAGGCCAACAAGGCCTCCCAACTCTGGCGGAATATGACCATGAAAATGATTGTTTGAAATATCAAGTACCTTAAGGAAAGAAACATTGGCAAGAAAATGAGAGAAAGGAGCTTGTATATTCATACTTGAAATATTGACACCAACCACTCTCTGGTTCCATGAACTACACTCAACTCCTGTCCACTCACATAAGCTGATATGGGTATTCCAATTATGTAATTTATTGTATGGATCATATATGAATGATTTCTTGAAAGAAAACAAATCATGTTGATCGGTATCATTGTTGGTCAATGAATGATTAACTGAAGATGAAAAATGTTTCCCTTGAAAATGGTGTTGTCGTTTTCATGAAGGCCATTTTAAAAGATAGAATCGTGGGTAGGAATGAGAGGATGAACATGAACATAATGTTGGGATGTGTTTCAGAGCCATGAAAGTGTATGGTGACGTACACAGGAGGGAACATACGAACATACTATAAATCTAAAGTCAAATATGTGGCTCGAGGTAAAATAAATATGCCTTTGTTTCAGCAGTAAAGGTTTGAGGCTCACCAACAACTGTTTGAAGATAAATATGCCTTTGTTTCTGAGTTTATTCCAGTGCCTTCCATTTATGATCTTGTTGGTTGCATTTGTCTTCAAATTTTCTTCGAGACACTTAAACAAGCATCATATATTTATTTCGCATAACTGGAGGATCATGCATATGTCACAAATCTGATATAAGGGCTTCGGAATCATCCTCACTAAATTTGGATGTGTTGAAGACAACATCATTCCTTTAGCCGCTAACATTATATAATTTTCTACATACAAGAAGCACACACAACATCCTTGGGAAACATAAGATTCCAAACAAAAACTCCATTTGCACTATGAAACATATAGAGGAAACACAATTCATTACCCAATTTACAAAGTGAAAACAGAAACCCAAATGAATCATCATCATTCTCAAATACATCCAGTTGGCCTTCTCATTGGATTTAAGAAGATCCATCTTGATAACCATTGAATAAATCTTCTTGGATTTGATGAAATGTAGACCTTCCAGAGCCCATAATGGTGACATCTTACATTTGATGGAATGTAGACTTATAATTGACTGCTTAGAAACAAAAATTGGCATTTCTCTTTTCTAATGGGATGATATACCTCTTATTCTCTAGATTTTTGTGCAACTGTACACCGAATAACCTTCTATCCAAACCAGAACAACAACTTGCTTCCATTTTTTATGAAATATCACCTTCACCACATGAAGAAAATTCTTGTCTGTCTTTTGGAAAATATTCCAACATTGGTTGATGAGATTTCAATAAACCATCTCTTCTTACCATTGTAATCTCGACTTGATGTACTAGCAGATACATCCATATAATTTGAAAATAAATGGCATAGGATCTAAAAATATGCAATAAAAATCCATCTAGATCATCTTAGAATACCAATTTAAGGCCTCTATCTACAATTTGAATCTTATAGAACACATGGTATCTGCAACTATATAAAATTGTTCAATATTGGAAATTTGTTTGATTTCCCAACCTAGCAAAGTTAACAAGCATAGAAGCATCAATGGTAATTTTAGTTCAACACTACCATAAAAACTTTGACCATGCTATCTGATGGGTTTTTTGCAAGCCTCTTTGTCACAACTCCAAAAATAAACACTTTATTCAACATACACACAAAATATCCATCCAATTCATCATAGACAAAGATAAAATAATAGAGTGCATTTCAGAGATTCTTGTTGGCCAAGAACTCTCCAAATGCAACAATATTTGTCAATATTCTAACATATCTAGTAAGATTTGAAATGTACAAATAAATGGGCCATGATTTGAATCTCATATCTCTTTCCTGATATCAAACAAATAGACCAATATAGACCTGTTTATAAATCATCAACAAACCATTTTTCAATGGAGTTTTTTTTTCCAGTCTTTTTTCTCAAACTAAACAAGACTGTATCCATTTCACTGACCATTTTCAACTGTGGCCACTTTGAAAGAAAGAATTTGACAAAATGAAAATATTGTATCATGCAATGCTCTATTATGTATTGATTGATCAGAGAGTTAATGAAGTTTAACTCTTTGTCCTAGGGTCTATTTTGCTCAGTTTGGTCAATAACATAGAACTTTTGATCATTATGTTACCTTCAACAGCTGAAGGAGATTACCTATCGGGTTAAAAAAATAAATAAATTCGAGTCAATATCATTATCATCCTAATTTTAGACATTATATAAATTGTGTTCCTCCAAAGTTACATCCTTATTAGATAGTTTTTCACACTTAACAATAAACTTAATGATCTTGAACGAGATCCAACCTTGTAATGGAAGAATCATGCATGTAGATTGAAGCATACCAAAAATTACCTTAACATGTTGTCACTGCCAGATTCAGCTAATATTGTAAGCCTCCTCACTGTCTTCATGAAATCTATGGATTCAATTCAAAGACAATAAAATATTTGCTTAGTTGCCTGGAAATACACATAAGAAATTATTCCTAAACTCAAGAAGAAAACACAATGGGAAATTTCTTCTAACTAATACATAAGATTTCTCTCACATTATAGTTGCTTGTGATTTCGATTTTCTTAGCAAACACAACATTAACATGATATGCAAAGACATCTTGTAAATCAAAGAAAATAGATTACAATTGTTTTCTTTTAGCCTTTGCCCAAGCCCTAATTTAGTAAATGGATCAGGTGTAAGTTTTGAAGTGAGATCAAATTACCTAGAAGGTTCCTCTCCAACCCGCCTCATAATGTTACCAATATCCTTGTAGATAATACGGTTTGATAACTCTAAATATTCAATACCAAACATTTTTCGTAACATATAGAGCTGTTTATAATTGCTGAACATTGTCAGATCAAGGGTTCGACCTGCTTTTTAAGTCTCACTAAAGACAGAGAAATGTATTCTCTGATGTCTTTTCATACCCAAAAATTTAGACCTTGTTTCTCCATACAGTGTGATAGTGCATTTGTCCATGCTCTTCACTCTTTCCACTTGCCCTTCGATGTAGGTAAGGTAAGACAACTACAAGGCCTCTCCACTCGTGATTTGAGGAAACCCATGGAAAAATAACTCTGAATCATTTCCAGTACCATAAAACTAGGGATAAATACCTCTAAATCGTTTCCATTACCAAAAAATAGGGGCAAAAAAATTCTCCATCATTCCCATTACTAGAAAGTTGGGGCGAAAGGGAGTATTCGGTTCGAATTTTAATCTAGAACAAAATGCTATGTGTATTGAAATACTCCAACAATAGTATGGGTATCATGACTTTTACACCATATTCCATTTAATTAACTTTGGGAACCATTTTCCTAAAGTTAATTTCACTCATAAAGCCATAAATATACCCTTTAATTAACTTTAGGAACCATTTCCCTAAAGTTAATCCCACTTAATTAATTCATAAACCCTTTTTATGACTTTCCCTCCTATTTTTAATTCAGAAAAGAAAAAATATGAGAGAAATTCCATATTTTTCCTATAAAACAAGGAGAGGTCTCCCCCCATTTCATTATCACTCTTACATTCCTCTTTCTCTCATTTTCCCTCGTTGTGGATTTTTTCCCTAGGTTTGTCCCTTTACCAATGAAACCCTAGTTTCTTGAGGAGCACACTATTGCATCCATATATAGCCAGAGGAAAAAGAAACTACAACCACACACTCGAGGAAATCAAAGAAGCCTCTGAAGGAGAGGCCAATAGAAGATAAACACCTTCAAGATCTCTCCACCAGTGATATTGTGAAGTCTACCATTTGGGTAATGGATTCATTTAATCTTTGATCAAATAGTTGTTCTTGTCTTTTATTTTTTTGTTGCATTTTACTTCCATATATAGGAATAACATAGCTTAGAGAATAAACTAGTTCATTGAAATATAGGGTTTTTAGTTTTCTAACTCATTTGTGTAGCAACCACAAGGTTTGCAAAGTTTCTCACTCTATTTGTACATTTGCACTAGTAGAGTGGTGACTCCACTAGGGATATGAGCCAATCTCAAGATCCTTGATTGTGGGTGTGTGGTAAATGAGTTTATTTGTTTTTTATGATTTTTTTAGGTTTTTCTGACTTCTTTTAGCTTTATGTGTTGTGTTTGCAAGTGACAAGGGTTGGAAACCACAAAGGAATCCCACAGAGTTGAGCTCCTAGGTGCAGGAGACCCCCTAGCGACCATCACACTTATTGGGGTCAACAAGTGCATTGACCAATGCATCAACAAGGTCTGGTTCCTTTGTTTTTCAATGTAGGAAACATGGTACCTTTCGTCATGGGCCAACGCACTTTTTGAGGTAACTTTCTATAGGGGTTAAAAAAATTATTTTTTCTAGTTTTTATCACTTTCATGTGTCTACTAGGTTTATATTTAGGGAATGTGGATGATTAGTTAGATTTTAGTTTGTAGGTTTGGCTTAAAACCCTTAAAAATCCAAACGATTGAGGAACAAACCCCCCTATGGTTTTACCACCTTTCCTTCAAGAGTTTTTTTGAGGGTTTGACTCTTTGTTTGTTCTCTGCAAATAGGTTGTAACTTTGCATTTCAATGGTTGTTTACATCTATAGGTTTCTTTTCTTGCAATTCATTTCATTTTAATTTAAAAAATCAAAAGAAACATAGGCATATAGATAGTTGCATTGCAATTTTTTTAATTGTCTGTTATTGTCATGGACCATTTCATTTTTGTTGTTAAAGAATGCTCATGTAGGTTAGATTTGCATAGATCCTGTGTGAATGGCATAATTTAAAAAAAAAAAACCCAATATTGGTCGCTTTAGCGACCAACCTGTTCGTCGCTAGTATAGCCAATTGGTCGCAAACATCAACGTGTTGGTCGCTTTAGTGACCAACCTGTTAGTTGCTAAATCGACCAACATGTTCGTTGCTAGTATAGCCAATTGGTCGCAAACATCAACGTGTTGGTCGCTTTAGCGACCAACCTGTTAGTCGCTAGATCGACCAACTTGTTCGTCGCTAGTCAATTAGCGACTAACTGATCCTCCTTATTTTGACCTTTTTAACTGATGGTTTGGTCTTTCTAGCGACTCATAGTGGTTTATTGACTAAGTTTGCCAGGGTTGTTTTGGTCACTCTTTCGACTAATATTAGTCTTTTGACAGACTAAAATTCGTCGCTAGCCGAACATTTCCTTATTTTGAATAGGCTTCTTTTTCCGGTTGCTAGATTGGCGAAGATCCATGTGTGGTTGCTAGACTGACAAATTGATTCCGACGAAATTTTTTTTTTATCTTGGTCGCAAAAATGACTCTATGATGACGAAAATTCATCTCTACTTCGTCGCAAAAACGTTCAAATTTAATAGTCCCAAGATCACATTGTATAATTTTTAGAGCTCAAGCTTCTCACCACTGATGTTAGGCAGTGGCCACGACCAAAGTGATTTTGAAAGGAATAGCTTTTGTGTTCTTCTAGCCTTTGCTTGGATCTGTGGCTTGGGTTATGATGGTCGCAATGAAGCTGGTAATGACTTGGATATGTCTACATTACTCTGGCTTGGGTTATAACTTATGATGGTGGTGGGGGTCCTAGATTCTATATTCACCCAATATTCCTGAATATTATTTGTTGCTTCCACAATTTTGTACCTCAAGTGATTTGAATAATTATTTCACATCGATCCATGGAAGCACGATTAGGGGTCTTCTCCTTTTAGTCATCATGACTGCTTGGAAGATTCTTGGCACAATTTTTGTGTGATAACATGAAAAGTGCCTCGTTGAGAAGCAATAACCCTTATATTATTGATGAAAACCAAAGAATCGGTGGTATGGTCAGACACATTTAAAAACTTCAAGAGGGAGAGGTTTTACTGAGTTTGTAACTTTCTCCAAAGGGCCCACTATACTACCTCTTCCCCAATCCAACCATGATCGACCATATCCCTGTTCTCATTGGATTGAAGATGATTTATCTTGCCATTATTGTTATTTTTATTCATCCCTTTCATCCTAGATTAAACTTTCTCTGAACATTTTACTTGTGAAGACGATTGCAGAGCCGGACATAGAAGACGAAACATATCAACGTGATGATCATTAAATGTTAATGCACCCATGCCAGCATCACAAGCTACAGTCACCCTGGTCTTCCTATAGAATTTATCTGATCCCAATATTATAGTGAGCCAATTATCCATGTACACAACCCTTTTGAACATTTTAGCTTCAAAGTGATGATGATGGTAATTGTTCTCGGGATCATTATTTTTGGAATTTATAGCTTGCAGAGACGATGAATTTTGTTGGGTCACCGTGAGCACTCAAAGGGTTGGGCTCAGAGTAAAACCTCTCATGGTAATAAGTTGCATAAGTAGATGTATTAAGAGGAATATTATGGTACCTAAAGAAGACAAGGTATATCATTACTCTTCTCCTTGCTCAATGATTTCCCAATTCGTTGTTCTAGGAATTTGTGTTGTCACTAATAAATGGATAGATATATAGATGCACAACACAAACTCCTAGCTTTATATTCATCATGGATTGATTGATTGATTGATTATGATATTTTGTTTTGACTACAAAAATATATTATGTGGGGGAGGGTAAGAGGTGTAGAGAGTTCAAATTGACTAATAAAACTTGGTTGTTTCGGAGGAAATTTTTTGTTGCGTAGTATGTAAAGGTATTAAAACATGAATATGTGATGAGGAAAAATATGTTTTTGAAATTAAAAAAAGATACCATTTATTAGGAAAATAGTCTAAGTCCATTAGATAGCCTTTTATAAATTTGAAAGGAGTAACTTAATATGTAGGTAGTTTCATTTATTTTTTAAGGGAAATTCTCCCCTAAATTCAAGAAAAAAATTGTTGGAAGTTATAGTTCTCCTTAATTGATGAAAACTTTGACAATGAAATTGTCCTACGGATTTTGGCTTATTTTTGAACTTCAACCATGGAATTTTGTCCCATAAATTTTGCCCCATTTTAAACTTCAACCATGGAAAATTTGAGATTGTCAACTTATTAACTCACTCCAATTCAAATTTCAAAATATAGGTGTCAATTAAAATTCTTGAATACACTCTCAAAGTTATTAAAACCCTCAAACCCTCATGGTCGATCAATCTCAAACAAATCCTTCCTTCTTATAGGGTTTGACTTCAAAGTTTTAGTGTTTTAGGTTTAGCATTTCAGATGATTACATTAGTAAAATATTTGAAAAGAATATGATGACTAACCTATCCTCTTGGGGAAAGTTAATACATCACAAAACTCAAGCTTGTTTGAGGGCACTACCCCTAATAAGTGGCCAAATAGTGTTGTATATTCTGTATGTGAACTACAAAGGGCCTAAGAAATCATCTTAAGTTACGGTTGTTGAGGCTGTCCAGTGAAGGACCCCTTTTTGAATAATACATCGCAGAACTCATGCATGTTTCAGGGCACTACCCCTCATTAGTGGCCAGATAGTGCTATAAATTATTTATTCCAATTGAAAAGGGCCTAAGAAATCATCTTAAGTTACGACTGTTGTAGCCACCCAGTGTAGGACCCCTTTTTGAATAATACATCATAGAACTCATGCTTGTTTCGGGGCACTACCCCTCATTAATGGCCAAACACTGCTATATGTTTTGTATGCCAACTGCAAAGGTCCTAAGAAATCATCTTAAGTTATGTTTGTTGTAGCCACCCATTGCAAAAACCCTTTTTGAACAATAAATAGTAGAACTCATGCTTGTCTCAGGGTGCTACCCCTCATCAATGGCTAGAAAATGATGTACGTTCTATATGTTAACTGCAAAGGGCCTAAGAAATAATCTTAAGTTACGAATTTCATAGCCACCCAATGCAAGACCCTGTTTTGAATAATGCATCGTAGAACTCATGCCAATTTAGGGGCGCTACCCTTCATCATTGACCAGATAATGTTGTATGTTTTGTATGCCAACTGTAAAGGGCCTAAGAAATCATTTTAAGTTAAGACTGTTGTATCCACTTGTTGGCCCTTGGATATGAAAGGAAGAAAATATTAAGGAAGAAAGGCAAAGTACGAACTACGCAAAAGATACATAAACCAAGGGAGGGTCAAAGTGGGAAAAGAAGGAGAAAAGGAAGGAAAAGCTAGCCGTTGGAAGAGACGATCGAGGAAGAAAAAACAACAAGGAAGATGGATCGTGGACAACTCAACAAGCAAAAGAAGACATCAACGAGTGCTTTGGAGCACCTCATGGAAAAGAAGGAAAGACAGGTTGGTGAAGCCCTTAAAGCACGGGTCAAGTTGACCTAGGGTTTTGGATCTAGGGTTTTGACACCTAGAATTTTTCCATGTAATGTATAAATAAAAGTATAGAAGACCTGGGAGGGTTCGTTCTAGGTTGGTTGTTGATACTATGGTTGTTATTGTTCATTGCTGAGAGTTGTTGTAGAGAATAGTGTGAGACTGTATTGTAAGATATTCAGTTGGGTGCGAAGATCAACCCTGTTGTTGGGTGTGCAGGGAGGGACGAGAGGAAGAGAGAGAGATCTGTAAGCTAAGAGCGTAGATAGAACTGTATGTTTTCATATAATATATCAAGAAACACAGTTATGTGGGCGTATCCCTAGGGAGAGGGTGAACCACGTATATCTTGTTGTTCTGTGTGCTTGATGTTGTGTTATTTGTCATTTGATACATTGTTATTGCATTGTTGTGTTAGATCTGATATGTAACTTGCGAAGTAGGCTTAAGTGAGATAAAGAATAACTAGATTGTTGTGTGTGGTTGTCTTGGATCCACTTTTCGTTTCCTCTAGTTGTAGACATATGTGTCCTACAACCCCCTATTGCTACTTTGGGTGAGACTGCATCTGCTTCACAGGTGTTGCCGAAAGGGCTAGTAGTTAGGGTTCGTTGGTGCGTTGTAAGAGTTGAACCCTGGGTCTTCCCTTGTGCCAACAAATGGTTCTGTTGCTGGGACAATGATCTCTTTGAGGGAATGTCAAGTTGGTTCCCATTGAAGACAAAAATTCAGAAGTGGATGGAAGAACAAGAGAAGGACTTCGTTGAAGCCCGGAACATGAATCCTAGCGTTAGTACAAAAGACTGGTTGGGAAGGTACATCTTCACCGACATACACAAGATTTTGTTTGGAGGAATTCATAAAGAGTTATATGATTGGTTAGCCAGACTAGTAGATACCTAGTTTGAGATCATATCTAGACCACCTGTGGTTTGGACAACAATGTTGATCAAGAAGGTCAAGAGAGTTGATAATGTTGTGTCTAGGGTCGTGGATCTATGGTTTGATAGCACTATTAGAGGGTACATTACTGAGTTTTCCATTGACAGAGTTGAATCGTATAGCCAAGCAGAGAGGTACATCTTTAAGGGACCTAGAGGAAAGTTCCTACACTTTTTAAAGCTGAGGATTAAGATGTTATTGCATGAGAAGAATATCCTAAAGATACAGTGAAGCTAATGTTCAATAATGCAGACAACAACAGTGACATAGAGGCTGGACACATGCGTAGTGGGAGACCATTCAGAGAGGTTCCTCTTGAGAACCTATTTAAGAAAAACTATGGAGATGAAGGATTCTACAGTGGAGAAGAAGCAGATTTAACAGACGAAGAGCATTCAGAATCCATAAGAACAAAGGAAGTACAGACTGAAGAACTTCACCGAGGAGAACCATAAACTTCAGGCATTGCGCCTACTATCAAAGTAAGATATCACTCCTCCTGTTTTTTTAGAAGAATTAAGTAACCTAAGCAACCAGAGTAATTAGAGTAGTCAGAGAAATCAGAGTACTATTACAAGCAATATAGTACATACTCAGTTAAGAAGCCAAGGAAGATTTATGGAAGATGAAATGAGGTTACTGATCTTTAGAGGAGATGGATCTAAATATCCTGATCAACATTGGTTCTTATGCGAAGCTGTATGGAGTATCAAGTAGGTCACTGACGAAGCTATTAAGAGAACTCAGTTTAGTACTACCTTGAGGGGTTGCGCTCTGAACTGGTATATGAAGTTTGTTTCAGGACCTGGACAACCTAAACGGCTGAATGCTATCAAGACTGCGTTGAGTGCAGAATTCAAGAAACATAAGTCGGAGTCATAGTGCATTACAGAAATGAGATAAATCAAATAAAAGGTCACTGGACCTGTTTGGGAGTTTGATTAGAGGTTTAAGACTCTGATAGGTCGGTTGAATTTTCAGATTCCAGACGAACAAAATAAAGAATGTTTCATCGTTGCTCTCTTGCCACACATTAGAGTCCCTCTTATGCAACAGAAGGTCGCTTCCCAGGCTGAAGCATTGGAGATCACTATGAAACTAGAAGCAACCCCTGTGGGAGAAGCCAACCCAGGTATGAGTCAAATCTTGAATCAGTTAACCAGTTTATCTTTATAGGTAGAAGATATGAAGAAAGATAAAGGAAAAGAGAAAAGAGAAGATATTTGGTGTATCAGATGTAAATAAGAGGGCCATGACAAAGAGCATTGTCCCCTATTTCATGAATACTTGGCCTCTGGAGCACCTAGTCCTTTGAAGCAGACTAGTGTACCCTAGTGCGAGGTATGTAGAATGAGACATCGCCCTGGTGAATGATATTATATGCAAAAGTATGTCCAAACACCTACCAATATTTACTGCACATTCTACAAGTATGTGGGACATGATGAGAAGGATTGTAGGGCTTATGATCTCTTGCATGAAAGATCAAGGAACGCATATAGAATTCAAGGAGAAACACAAGAAGAAGGAAATAGTGCACAGTTCAACTCCCCGGGAAGAGGAAACTTCAACCCTCGTGGTGGATTCAAAGGAAGAGGACGAGGTGGAGGCATGGGTTGAGGTAGAGGACATATCATCTATTATAACTGTGCACAACCATGACACTTGGCAAGGGATTTTCAGAACCCTTGTACCACTTGCAACTATTGTAACTCGTTTGATCATGTCATCGAAGATTGTCTAGTATTGTTGGCCAAACTCCAGGAGAGATGAGGAGGAAACCCTAAAGCACAATCAATATCAGCAGAACCTCGCGGTGAAGACCCCAAAGTTGTTGTTATTACTAGAGGAGGCGTTGTTACAGGAGAAGACATAGTGACTCCAGGAAAGACTGCATGTTGGCACAGGGGTAGACCCATGGTTCAACGCTTCAACAACGCACCAACAAAACCCTAACTACTATCCCTTTCGACAACACTTGTGAAGAAGATGAAGTCTCACCCAAGGTAGAGGCAACAAGGGGTTGTAGGAATCAAGTGTCTACAACCTAGATGGGACACAGATATGTGATCACAACACCTAACATAGCACTTAGCCAACAATATGCATTAGGTTATGATTCTTATTCACATCGCAGATTAACCCTTATACAGAACAACACAACAACAATCAAGATCTAACCCTTAAAACCTCTTAGCACATAACATAAGCTTAAATCTCACATTATTCATACACAAAGCACTAAGCATCCATAGATCTATCTATCATACATCAAGATCATTGCACTAAGCAGATAAATACATAAATAATATGAACAACATTACACAAAGCACATCAACACAGGATATACGTGGTTCACCCCAGTGTAAGGCTACGTCCACCAACTTATTCTTCTTCTTTATTAGTCTTCAAGCCTCTTACATTCCTCTGCTCTTGTGCAAAAATCCACCGAGATAACTCCACAAAGGACATGAGATATGCGCGCACCTCGCCAGATCCTCCTTCCATGAATTAGGTCAGGGCACAAAGCCTTACACAGTATGTGTACAAAGCCTCTTACGGTCACTTTCACTTAGCTCTGCAAGTCTTGACATACTTTAGTCGTGCACTAAGCCAATTCTAGTCTTTGCACATAGCTAACACTTACAGACTTTCTTACATCACTTAGCTCCCTATTTATACATTTACAAAAAGGCCTAAACATGGGTAAACCCATGGGCGACATCCCATACCCATTACATAAACCCTAAAAGCCCAAAAATCCTACAAAACAAGTGAGATCACATGATCTCTGCTTCGCCTGGGTGCTTTGTCTTTGACCAGCCTGTTGAAGTCCCAAAAATGGTCAAACACGACCAATGTTCTCTCAAAACTTGGTCGAGGGCCAACATGACCCCAACATTCACCTGTGACTCGTCCCAAGTCACTCTGATCTGGGTAACACTGCTTTGAAGGCCTCGATCTTAGCTCGAGATGCCTCGACCTGCTGCTTCGCTAGAGCCTCCTACTCGACGAACTCCTGAATTACTTGCTCGTTGACATGCCCTTCCAAGCGATTTTCCACTACCGCAACCACATGTTCCAGCTATGAGCCTTGTCCTTTGATCTCTTCAAAAAGCGTGCAGACTTCATCCTGCACCGGCTGGAGTCTTTGTGTCACTTCCATAACCTTGCTCTGGATGGAAGTGACCTGTTGTTGAACTGCACGTTGCTCCTATGACCTTTTCATCTTCTCAACTGCAATCAACAACTTCATCTATGCTTGTATGGTGGACGCCTTCTGATTCGCCTCCTAGAGCTGTGCTTCCAATTTCCTCAGCTCTGGATCTTCTGCAAGGTGCTCATAGGTCTGCGCACTTCGATCACTTAATTTTTTACACTCTGAGGCCAATGCCCTGATTCATTCTACTGCATTCCTGGAAGCTTCTTCCCTCTGATCGCACACTTCTTGTGGAGTGCTCGACACTGCTTGAAGTTCTAACTCTGCTACTCTTGCTTGAAGCTGCTGAATGGCCTCAACAATCATCCCCACTTGGCTCTCGCCTATCTCTTCTTCCATCTTTGCGAAGACTGACACAGAGCGAAGTTCTCTAGTCACTGCCTCTTTAACCCCAATCTCCTCTGTGAGCAGCTGGTCTTTCTCTTTCTAGATTTTCTCTTTGTCCTCTTCGAACATCACCCTAAGTTCATCTTTCTCTTTTTGCGCAGTTCGGAGTTGCTCTTGGATCTCCTCCTTTTCTTACTTCAAGGCCTCTATGGCCTGCTCATTTTCTTCTTGGGCTCGACGAAGTTGGACCTTTGTCGCATCTGCTAACCTTCGCAATTGGGTGGGCTCATCTCCCAATTCTACACTTTCTGATGAGGAAGGTGTAGTAGAGACTGTGCGACTTGAATGGATAACTTGTTGTATGTCCTTGAGATCCTTCTCTATTCTGTCATACATCAACTCCTGCTTTTCTCCATGTCTCTGCAAGATGTCTTCTAAAGCATCTTCTATGACTGTGATGATGAGATCAATATCATCCACTGTGAGCACATTCTTCGACTGAGGCTTGTTGGCACGAGCCTTCTTTCTTGCTGAAGGTTTCTTTGGGGAAACCTTCCTCTTCTGCGATGCTTCTGCTGTGGTGAGGGGATCCTTTAGCGGTGTGGCTTCGCCTTTGTATTTCGTTTCTTCATCTTCCCCTCCTTCTTCTTGGTTCACTTCGTCTCCTCCTCCTCCTGCAGGTGAGTCGGGCCTACTTTCATATGATGTGTTGTCCTCCTCATCAGTTTCTATGTCTTAGACTTCTTCCTTTTTCTTATTTTTATTTGTGCTTCTCTGTCCATCATACTTAGTCTGGGTAACCAAAGGACTTCCAATGATGTTGGGGTCGGAGAGTTCTGCATCTTCGACCGATACAAGGAATTCGGTTGGCCATTCTTTGGTTATCTCCTCCATATCTTCATCAGTCAGTTTATAATAAGACTGCAGCTCCTCCTTACTTTCATCCCTATGCACAGTGATGTAGATGAAGTGTCAGTTTGCGCGGAACTTCGCTAGTGGCATGTATCACTGTAAAAGGATCATGGATTAGAAAAGCTACAGATAAGGCACAATTGTTTGATCCAAGGAGAGAGAGGCACACTTTTGAGGAAGCAAGGAAATAATTTGTAGAAGGAAAATATTCTTCATCTAAGCCACAACCAAAAGTAAGGGAATGTGGAATGCCAATGGCATTTGATCAATCTGCTAGGCAAGGAAAAGAGGTAAGAAAGCTTATGGAATTCTTATGTACTTACATTAATTTGATTAAGGATGAAAGATTTGTACAAGAGATCCAATACTTGATGAGACAATATGAGATAGGAAGGGTTGATCCTCTGCTGAATAAATCAGTACATTAGGTATCTAGAAAGAGAAGGACAAACAAGGAATTACACCTTAGTGCTCAAATTGGAGACTATGATGTGGACTATGTGGTCCTCGACTTGGGATCAGAAGCCAATGTTATGACGAAGCAGACTTAGGCACTAATGGGAAAACCTAGATTGATTTACTCTCCTATCAGGCTCATGATGGCTAATCAGTAGGCGGTGAGCCCCTTTCGAAGACTAGAGCATGTTCCTGTAGACATTGATGGGATAAGGACATTTGCAGATTTCAAAGTGATTGAAATTGTTGATGACAACTGTCCTTATCATGCCCTGTTAGGAATTGATTGGGCCTTCAACAATTTGAATGTTGTTGACCTAAGGAAGAGAAGAATGACCTTTGAGGGTAATAGGCTTAAAGTCATTGCACCTCTGGACCCGGATGAAGGTCGCAGATACACAGAACCTATCAGGGAAGAAGACCACACATATGAGCTGGAGAACATTTACAAGCTAACAACAAGACAACATGATTACATTAATCCTACAGTAGACAAAAATATCAGTTGGTGAAGTGAAAGTGCATGTTCATCAGATTCAAAAGAGGCATTAGAAAATTGGCAGAACAGGATGTATGAAGTCTCCACACAATGATGTGCCAGATTGACCAGAGCAGTTCGCTGGATTGGAATTGAAGTAAACAATTTTCCAACGTTTAATGGTTTGAATCACTTAGAGACATTTATAACTGAATTTGAGAAAATTGTACCAGTACAACAAAGGATGTTGGCACTGGATGAGGCATTGAAAGCCACACCAACTAAATGGTGGGGAGCACATAAGAAGAACATCGCAGAGTGGACACAGTGTCACACCTTATTGATAGTGCACTTTTCGAACCAAGTAGAAGGATGTGAAGTTCGTTACACAGGCGAGAGTTTTCCTAAGGACCACATGCGAAGTTGTGAGGAGGCCTGGGGCAACATTCCTAAAGAACAGTGGGTGCATAAGTTCATTAACACCTTGGATACTATGCCTATCAAGTGGTATCTTCATGCAGAATTGCACCTCATCACTATAGACTGGTATGGAATGACTCAGAACTTTATATCTACCTTCTTATTTGAAAGTCAGTACCCCACAGTAGATCAAGATTTACAAACTATGAGAAAAAAGGTCTTTGAGGAGGCACCTAACCTCCATTTTACCCGAGAAGGAGATAAATGGACTGCACCTCTTCAACAGTTACAAGATTGTTACAATATTAATGCTAATGAGGATGATGACCCTAGAGATGTAAACATTGCAGAAACTGAAGGTCATAGAGACATAGAAGGGCCTGGGATTGAATTACCCTTAGTTGGAAAGCCTATTAAAATCAAGAAAGTTAATATTGGAACAGAGAAAGCACCTAAGCTAGCAAATGTGGGAGACTATTGGGATGATGCTACTATCAACAAGATCACAAAACTATTGCATGAATATCATGACTTGTTTCCAACCAAGTTCACAAACATGAAGGGCATTAAAGGGCCCATGGGAGAAATGAAGATACCTTTGAGACTAGATACAAGACCTATCAAACAGATACCTTATATATTGAATCCCAAATATAAGCAGAAAGTTAGGATTGAATTGGACAGAATGATGGAAGCAAGAATCATAGAACCTGTTGAAGAATCTGAATGGATTAGCCCTATGGTGGTCCAAGATAAGAAGACATGAGAAATCTGAATTTGTGTAGATTTAAGGAAAATGAATGTATCATGCCTACATGACCCCTTCCCTACACCCTTTATTGATGAAGTTTTAGATAATGTAGGAGGATAGGAGGTCTACTCATTCATAGATGGATTTTCAGGTTATCATCAGATCAGAATTGCTAAGAAAGATCGACATAAGACCACATTTGCAACAGAATGGGGTTCTTTCCAGTACACTGTGATGCCCTTTGGCTTGAAGAATGCACCACCCATCTTTTCCAGGGCGGTGGTCGAAGAATTTAAGGACTTTCTACACAAGTTCCTAGAAGCTTATTTTGATGATTAGAGTGTCTTTAGCTTATTGAAAGACCATATTGAATGTTTAAGATTGATGTTAGATAAATGTAGGCAATGTCAGATTGCCCTGAATTTAAAAAAAATGTATTTTATTTTCACCCTTTGGAGTGTTGCTAGGGCATATTGTGTGTAAGCAGGGATTATTGGTCGATCCTTCCAAGATTTCCATCATTGTCGATCTATCTCCCCCTACTTCAGTCAGAAAGTTGTGCACTACATTGGGGCACACTAGATACTAAAGAAAATTCATTAAAGGTTATGCACAGATAACAACACCTATGGTGAAGCTATTAAATAAAGACAACAAGTTCCAATGGACAAAAGAATGCCAGTAGAGCGTCGACACACTAAAGCAAAAAAGGGTCACCGCACCAATCTTGGTTTTCCCAGATTGGAGTAAGGAGTTCAATGTTCATTTTGATGCCTCGTCCATTGCATTAGGAGCAGTTTTAGCACAACCGGGTACAAGAGACATTGACCACCATAGCCTTTGCTAGCAGGAAGCTTTCTACAGCTGAAAGGAACTACACTACGACTGAAAGAGAAGGCTTGGCTATGGTTTATGCGTTGCAGAAATTCAGACACTATTTGTTGGGAGGACATTTTAAGATGTTCACTGATCATTCTGCATTAAAATACTTAGTCAACAAGCCAGTGTTGGGGGGGAGAATATGCATATGGATACTACTATTCTAGGAGTATGATTTTGAGATTATGGTCAAACCAAGAAGAATGAATAAAGGGCCTAACCACTTATCTAGGTTGGAACATGGAGAGGAACCTACTAGTCTGGAGGATACACTTCTAGATGCACAGTTGTTGGCCATCAGGAAAGTCGATGATCACTTCGCCGAGATAGTTCAGTTCCTGTCCATGGGAATGGTACCTCGCGAGTACACAATCATTCAGAAGAAATAGTTGGTAGTCCGCACATCCGAATTTCAACTTATAGCTGGATAGTTGTATAATATGGGACTCGGAGGAGATGTGTTATGGAGGCAGAAAGACCATTGATTCTTGCAGAAGTGCATGAAGGCATCGCAGGAGAAAATTATGCAGGGAAAGCAACAACGTAGAAGATTCTCAAAGATGGACTCTGGTGGCCTACTTTACATAAGGAAGCTAAGGAATACTACAGAGCCTGAGATGTATGTCAAAGAGTAGGAAAGCCTTCTCGAAGAGATGAGATGCCTTTGGCACTGCAATTAATGTTACAGGTATTTGAGAAATGGGCCATTGACTTTGTGGGACCTATTAAACCACCAAGAAGGTGTACAGGAGCTAGATATATTCTCACTGCGACAAAGTATTTGACCAGATGGGCAGAAGCAAGAGTAGTTAAGGATTGTAGTGCAACTACAACTGCACAGTTCATTTTTTAGGATATCATAACAAGGTTTGGATGCCCGAAGATCCTCATGAGTGACCAAGGCACACACTTCATCAACAAAAATATTGAAGCCTTGACTCGGGAATTTGAATTTTATCATCAAAAGAGTACTCCATACCACCCACAGGTGAATGGTACAGTCGGAGCTTTCAATAAGATCTTGGAGATAACATTGACTAAGGTTTGTAGTGTTAACAAAGATGATTGGGATTTAAGAATTCCAACGGTATTATGGGCCTACATAACTACTTGCAAGAAGTTAACAACACAGACCCCATTTAAGTTGGTATATGGCTTGGACGTAGTGGTACCTGTGGAATACTTGGTTCCTAGTTTAAGAATTGCAACATTTACAGGTATGGATGACACAGGCGTTGTTCAAGATAAGATTGAGTAGTTACTGGAACTAGAGGAAGACAGGTTCATCGCAGGATTTCATCAACAGGTACAGAAAGAAATAGAAAAGGCTTATCATGACAGACGCATCAGGAGAAAAGCATTTAAGTAGGTAGATTTGGTACTCTTATACGATAACAAGTTCATGAAGCATCCAGGGAAGTTCAAGACACATTGTCTAGGGCCATTTGAGGTTGCCTACATCACAGAAGGAGGAGTTGCGCAGTTGAAGACCCTTAATGGATAATGGAAAGAAGGTTTGGTAAATGGGAGACGATTGAAATTATATTATGACAATCAGTTGCCTCGCAGCTTGCAGTAAAAGAAAAGAAAATAAAGGTCTAGGTACCAGGTGCAGTTGAAACTGAGTACTAGACACAGAAAAGACAGTATGCACAAGGAAGGGAGGGACCGAGCAGAAAGCACAAGCTGCTCTGTGCAGTCTGCAGTCAAAGCAAAACAAAAGGTTCAGTCTTGCAGTGACTCGGGACGAGTCACATGTGAGTGTTGGGGGCATTTTGGCCCTTGGATATGAAAGGAAGAAAGGTGAAGTACGAACTGCGCGAAAGATACATGAACCGAGGAAGGGTCGAAGTGGGAAAAGAAGGAGAAAATGAAGGAAAAGATAATTGTTGGAAGAGAAGATCGAGGAAGACAAAGCAACAAGGAAGATGGATTGTGGAAAACTCAGCAAGTGAAAGAAGACATCAATGAGTGCTTTGGAGCACCTCGCGGAAAAGAAGGAAAGACAAGCTGGCGAAGCCCTTAAAGCACGGGTCAAGTTGACCTAGGGTTTTGGATCTAGGGTTTTGACACCTAGACTTTTGCCATGTAATGTATAAATAATGGTCTAGAAGACCTGAGAGGGTTCGTTCTAGGTTGGTTGTTGATACTATGGTTGTTATTGTTCATTGTTGAGAGTTGTTGTAGAGAACAGTGTGAGACTGTATTGTAAGATATTCAGTTGGGTGCGAAGATCAACCCTGCTACTGGGTGCGCAAGGAGGGACGAGAGGAAGAGAGAGAGATATACAAGCTAAGTGTGCAGATAGAACTATATGTTTTCATATAATATATAAAGAAACATAGTTCTGTGGACGTAGCCCTAGGGAGAGGGTGAACCACGTATATCTTGTTGTTCTATGTGATTGATGTTGTGTTATTTGTCATTTGATATATTGTTATTGCATTGTTGTGTTAGATATGAGATGTAACTTGTGAAGAAGGCTTAAGTGAAATAAAAAAATAACTAGATTGTTGTGTGTGGTTGTCCTGGATCCACTTTGCATTTCCTCCGGTTGTAGACACTTGTGTCCTGCAACCCCCTATTGCTACTTTGGGTGAGACTGCATCTGCTTCACAGGTGTTTCCAAAAGGGCCAATAGTTAGGGTTTGATGGTGCGCTGTAAGAGTTGAACCCTGGGTCTGCCCCTGTGCAAGACCCATTTTTGAATAATACATCATAGAACTTGTTGTAACTCGATATGGTTCCCGACTATCTAGAAACCATGCCAAGAGATATTTAAACCAACTTCAGGCCACAAGTTGGATCTTATACCAGAGGGGGCTCCCTCATTAGATATAGATCAATTGGTTGCCCACTAACAATTAAGCGCATGTGCCAGATTTAAAATTAAAGGATTGGGTAGACAAGATTAATAAAAGATCATGCAAAAAATTGAATTTATAATAGTTGATCTTTAAGATCAAATAACTAGTCCATTGGGCATGGATTCTCACATAACAGAGCATAAAATTTGATAGGTGGAAGTTTGAAGAAAATAAGAAGACACAAATCTCAAAAATATAGAGGACAAAGCAATCTTTATCAATCATGAGATGAAAAAGGTAAACTATTGGGCATTTAGACAATGAATCCAAAAAAATAAAACCAAGTGCAAGGGCTAGTCACAAACAATGAATTCAATGATTAAACACATGTAGAGTAACCTAGACACAATCTTTAATTAACAGTATTGGTGGTCATACCAAATTGTTGTTTTTGACATACATAAATTTGTCTATAAATTACAGATTAAACAAGAAGAATAGAAATGAAAATGAAAGAAGCTTAATACTGGAAAAGATGAGAAAGACAGGGCTCAAAACTGAACAACAAGAATCCATTAGAGTTCTGTAATTTAGAAATCATAAAAATAATTTCCCATAAGGTTTACAATTGAAGAACACAACCTTGCTCCCAAAATTCTCCTACTTCCCCCCCCTTCTATCAAGTCCTTTGGTGCTTATTTTATAGTCCTTGAATGTTGAATGTTGATTTCTCAACTGTTGCCTTAAAATCTGTTTTCAAATCAGGAGTCAATCTTTTGAAATAGAATAACGATAAGCCAATCTTGGAGGATTTGACACCAACAACACTCATATAGAAGGGTCAAGAAGTCCTTCCCTTCACACGCCTTTTAGCTTTCCAGCCCTCTCCCTTATGGTCGAGTGACTACGTTCCTCAAATCGCTGACCTTTTCTCTTTCGCTTTCACTTTCGCTTTGAGCTTTCGCTTTCGCTTTCGCTTTGAGCTTGAGCTTTCACTTTCGCTTTGAGATTTCCTGCCTTAGCTTTCCTTTTCAGTTTCCCTTGCCTTTCATTCAAGTAAGAGCTTTGCTCCTCGGGCTTCCTAGCTTTGCTCTTCGGGCTTCCTCTTAATAAATCAATCAAGTAAGAGGTTTGCTCTTCGGGCTTCCAACTCAGTATCAGTAAAGGGGGTACACCACCCAGTGGTTGTGTACCCTATACCTGTACAGATACATTCGTCTGGTGTCCCCTCACGAGGGGCCCTATAGCCTGGTTTCCGAAACATGCCTCAGAACCTTACCCCACGGGTTTGGGCAACCTAAAAAAAAATAAAAAAAAATGACTATGATTTTGATCAATCAGCCAGGGAGGGCTTCAAGCTCCCAGCCTTGCATTTTGGTTAAAAATATGCGGCCAGTCGTGGCAAACAATACGGATTTTGTTAGTCCCTTCTTCTTCTCTTTCATAAATACTAATAGATGTGTTATCCCATACCACTGAAAAATAAAGTTTTGTTGTTTGTAATTAATTCTCAAATATTTCTGATCCGCCACTTGTTCTTTTATTTCTACATATTGTTCCATGCTTTATTCTTCAAAAAATAAAATCTTCTCTTGATCCTTGATGATTAGAAAAACTTCACACTTTATGATTTCCCAACTTTAAAAAGAAGTAATACTTGTCATCTTTAATTGTTTTGAGAATAAGAATTCAATATTACCGATACCTTCTCAATTTGAATAATCTCTTTGGGACTTAAGGTCTTTACCAAAAAATAAAATCTTCTCTTGGGACTTAAGGCCTTTACCAAAAAATAAAATCTTCTCTTGATCCTTGATGATTAGAAAAAACTTCACACTTTATGATTTTCCAGCTTTAAAAAGAAGTAATACTTGTCATCTTTAATTGTTTTGAGAATAAGAATTCAATATTACCGATACCTTGTCAATTTGAATAATCTCTTTGGGACTTAAGGCCTTTACCAAAAAATAAAATCTTCTCTTGGGACTTAAGGCCTTTACCAAAAAATAAAATCTTCTCTTGATCCTTTATGATTAAAAAAACTTCTCACTTTATGATTTTCCCTCTTTAAAAGGAAGTAATACTTGTCATCTTTGATTGTTTTGAGAATAATAATTCAATATTACCGGTACCTTGTCAATTTGAATAATCTCTTTGGGACTTAAGGCCTTTACCAAAGATTGATAAATTTGAGGTGCTTCTGTATAAGCTTTGAAGTGAAACCTTGGCAAGGGGGAGCCAATAGACAAAGAAATACAGAGTAATTGTCTTGTACACAAACTTAGATACCAGGACCTAGATACCTCCATGCTTGATCACAAAGTTGCACTCATTACAAACCAAGATTGATTTGAGGGTTTATACAGAAAATTGTGTTTCCTCCAGTAAGCTCATATCCCATATTCTTCAATGACTTCCATTGTAGGCTATGCTCCAACAATACTAAAACGACCAATATTGATGCTCTTCTAGCTTTGCTCCACAGATTCAAAATAAAAAAACTCGGGACCTTTATATTGTTTTGGTTCATCAAGCATCGATAAGCAAATACTGGTGTCGAGTTACAATTCTTAGATATCTCACAGAGGAATTCCATTTGTTGAGCAATTTACCAATCCGGTCGCATGCGAAATCTGGCAAATTAGTATTTATAAAAACAACGAAATCTCTGGAAACATCTATGTTTTTTAAAGTTTGCTCGTGCGTCATCAAATTTGGGTCATCCCACAAAAAACCCATGTCGTGGATTTTCAAAACTCCACTCCACTTTCCCGGAAACAACACTCAAAATTAATTACAACAACTCGTTATTGTCCATCTCCAACAACATACCAGTAATTTTACCTGCAAGTTCAAATTGATGATGTTTAACAAGAGGAAACAAGTGCTCCCCAAGCATCTGCTTCTGTTGTTATGGTGATGCAACAACTAGAAAAATGCTCCATAACTCCAATGCTTGATTGGTTACTCCTACAGAACTTGCTCCGACGACAGATGCAGATCCATTCATTGTAGTTTGGGGTGCAAAAACAACATTGGGGATTGAAGTCTGTGCCATATTGTTTATTTCTTGAGGTCGACCATTAGGCGTGTATTTCGCAGGATTCCAAGGTGGCTGCTGATTTCCAGCTATATCTTTGTGCAGGGTCTATTGTTTCAATGGTGTCATGTAGGCCATTGGTTGACCTGGCTGAGGAAGCATGAGTCCATTCATGCGCACCCTCGGTTTCCTTTGTTGCCTATGATTATTTGCTTGATGGACTGTCAGGGGAAAACAACAACAATTTTATTCTTCTCCTCTGAAGCATTCCATAAACCTCCCAAATATCAACATAATCCAATTTAATATCTGCATGACATTCCAGATGACGTATGTGGCGATCATTAGAAGAATAATAGGAAATTATGGAGGACGACGACGACTGTACAGAATGCAATCCTCCGACTGGGTCTGATCTGATTCCTATTCTGATCTGATCAAATCATTTGCTTAGGTGAAATCAAACTTCCAATGCAACCATAAAAACATTTCACCGAAAGGCATTGGCCGTTGGCCGTTAAAATAAACAACAATGTGTAGAACTGCAACTCAACATGACGCTGAAATTCACACTCACAGTGAAGAAATGTTGCAAAATATTTGCAGAAGAAAACCTCCAAATAGGATGCTACAGGTTCGTGAAAAATATGAGGGATTACCTCCCTTTGTTTCCAAGGATTGAATTGTTTCTGCATTCCATTGCTCTCTTGATGAAGTAAGATTCTTCCCCTTGTACTTTTTCCTTTGATTCTTGTTCAAACTCTTCATATTCATCACACATTGGTTCAATATCAAATATTTCTGCATATGATAATCTAGAATTTTGTTCTTCAATAAGAAGTTGATCTTCACAAAGGCGTGCAACAACAAACTCTTCATCACGTAAACTTTCACATTTATAAAAAATGAGTGG
>SNQJ01S0132455.1:1718-25746 GCA_010110895.2 Picea sitchensis | reverse complement strand
TGTTGATGGCTTTGTCCAAGGTTATCTTCTGACCTGCATACCAAAAGATACAATAAATGTTACTTAGCTTATAACCCTAGCTCTTATGGTTTTATTATTTTCTAACAAAATATACATTTTTGTAAAAATACCAAAAAGTATGCTTGTGCATAAGTGTCAATCTCTAATCATATAGCGTAACCTAGCTTATGATTTTTATATCTTTTACCAAAAGATTGGAAAGGCCCATAGGCCAATTCTCATACACAGCCCCAAATCATAGTCAAGCTACAAATCAACGGGTTCAAGCCACGAGTCGACACACCATCCAAGTGCAAGTGCCAAGCTACAGGGGATCAAAGGTTTCAAGCATCGAGTTGACAAATTTGAGATTACAGGTGTTCAGTTTTTGTGCCGAATAAGAAGAACTGTTATTAACCAAGCGCTAGCAACAGAGACATATCTACAGTTGTGTTGATGATACAGATGCCACGTGAGTTTGTATGTGTCAAGGTGTAGCAAGGTCGTAGTCAACCATATCTACAAGTGTTGTTATGAATTCAGGCCACGACATTGAAATAGAAGCGTTATATCAGGGTGATCATGTACCAGTCGACATACAAAATCAATTCCATGAGTCAATCCATAAATTAAGCCACGAATCAAGCTGCAGGGTTTTGCAAATTTGTCAACAAAAGATTGAATACTCTAGATATCAAAGAAAATTTGTAGGGTCTGGATGATAGAGCTCGATAATTGTCCACTATCTAAAACATGGTGATGTGCATGCAATGAATGCATGTTTCAGTTTTTCCCGTCCAGCACTAGAATTCCTTATAAGAAAATATGCCCAAGTATATATACATCGATGTGAGTAGCAGACATTGTGTTTTAAAGAAAAGAACAACGACATTACTCCATTTTCAATCATATTGGGGTTATCTGTTCAGAACATGATGATTTTGCATTGCGAACCAACTTCTTCTTTCAAAGTCTGAACCAATAATTGATGCCGAGCGGAGCAAGGAAGTCAAGGGAAATATCTATGATATCGTTGTTGAAGGTTTTTGACTTCTCAGCAGGTGGATTGGTCGTGTTTAGGAACAATGTGCATGGAAATTCTCCAGACCTTGTAAGGATGTTGTTCCTCTTGATCCAGATGATCTCTTTGCAAATATTTCAGATTATGAGAAGGTTGTTCAGTGCAATTATTCCCATGAAGAGAGAAGAGCAATGGTTGAGCTTCAACCAGAGCTTGAAGACATTGCATTTCTAGTGGAAGATGTTGTGGCATCTCTCTCCACATTCTTGTTAGAGGATGACATGTTGGTAATGCTTGCTTCGAAAATAGTTGATATTAGCAGTTGGATTTTGCATTGCAAGTTCGTCATTGGTTGTTTTGGTACATCTGTACTACAGTTGCAAGATTTTCTTGTCCAGATAAACAATTCTTTGGAGAGAGCTCTGCAGAAGGTCCAAATGTCAATTGCACTTAGGGACACAGAGGACTGTTGTGTCTGTAATGGGAAATCAAGAGAAAATTTTGAAAAATCTAATTCACTGTGAAGAATGCAAGGACGGGTGTCACCCTTCATGTTTTGGGCTTATGCAATCTCAGACGTGCACAAATAGACATGTTGTGTGCCTATTTTGTATTGCTGTAAGAAGTGGATCATTAGCTAATGTTGATGCGTTTTTGTAGAACTCTTGAATGAGTCAAAATGCCTTCCTCCATGCAGGATCCAGGAGGTAGAACTTATTCAGGGCATTGTCGAATGTGCAAAGAAGTGGAAATGTTATTTAAGAGAAATCACTAGTGATGCTCTGGTTCCCCAAGATAAAAATTCTATATTAGACTTGTTATTGCACTAAAGACAATTGAATTAGTGGAGGTCCAAGCAGAAGAAAGAAATAAGCTTACTAACAGAGTTTTGAGATCAGATCTAACTGCCAGTCATAAATCAAGTTCGTTCACTTCAGCTTAAGATTTTCTATAAGAGTTTGCACCATGATCCAAAATAGTGTTGTTTCGTTGGAGGTTTTTCATGAAAAACATCTGACAGGGATACCCATCATTCCCTAGGTTCTTGGTGCTGAAGAAATGGAGGCCCTGGACGAAGTGAAAAAAGAATTGGTAGATGTACCTTTTGTTCTTCTATTATGATCAAAATCTGGGAGCAAACAAGCACTAGAGAAGCAGTCGGCTACAATGGCAGTGCTTTATGTCTCTGACTATGGATTTAGTGATCAATTATCTCAGAGAATTCGACTTGCAGAATAGGACTATGGCTATTAAAACAATTGCAATGACCAATAGAACCGTGATAGGTGACAACAATGAATAGCCATATGGTTACCCATTAGATAAGATATCACTTAGCAGAACTGGCTACTTTCTCTGAGAAAGAAACAAAGCCTCCTACACAACAGATTGAGGTTTCCAGCCCTATAAAAGGAAGAGGAGCATCATCGAAAAGACCATGAACACTCAACAAAGCATCAAGGTAATCTTTTTTGCAAATTTTGAATTTTTGGACAAAGCTAAGTTTTTGGTGGTTTAGGCGAATAGGATGACTGTTCATTAACCACCGAAAGAAGAGATTTCAATAGTTAATACACCAAGAATTCCTCTGTGTTAACCACTGAAACCTATAACTAGACAGAGAAAGTTGAATTTTGCACAGATCGAGGTTTTACTGATCCAAATCATTTGAAAACACTCGTAATATATAGATAATGAATTATGTAGTCAGAGTCAAGACCCGTTTTTGGTGTATAAGGATTAGAATAGGTATCCAAGTTGGTTTTGGTACCTATTTTGGTGCCAACAAATTAAGATTTTTTGCAGAACTCATCAAATTCGAATTTTATCTCTTCGAAGAGTCATCAATCAGCCTTGGAAGGCTATTCTGCACTGCAGAAGGACTCAACAAGATCTGAAGACCATGGAATGTGGGATTGACCTCATTTTGAGGATCATTCCTTATCTTTTGCAAGTTAGTTTTGAATTTCTATTTTAGGGATATCTGATCTATTAATTCAGGATCTAGATATTGTGTTGTAAAAGCTATAAAGCTGAAAATAGAAGAGGAACACAAGGTTCGACTTTGGAGACTCTTTCAGATTTTGTACTCAAGCTTCTCATTTTCATATTAAGTAATGCAAGCTTCTTTTGCCATAACTTGTTCAGATTTCATCTTCTTACCTATTCTGTACTTGCACCTGGATATTATATTCATGTTGTTATGCTTATCTATGCCCGATAATTGTCATCTTATCATTGCATTCATAAGTTAAACTTTGCAAGTATTTTTTTGATTATTGTAATTGGCCATTTATATATGTTTTATATATGATTTTGAGGGTATAATAGTTATTTCTCCACACATCTATTTACTGGTAAAATCTCTGAACATTTTTGGTTGAAATCCTTGTCCATCTAAATGTGTTCATGCATGTTTTGAGTGAGGAGTGATTTAGTCATCCAACTTGATCCAAACCCAAACCTATTATTGAGAAAATAGTTTCCAAAAAGATTAAGTTACCAGGCATCTCTGACTTACACCCTGGGAGAGTTTCCTGGAGTGATAACAAACTGTCGCCGTTGCCGGGGAGAGGAGATCAAAGCTCAACTTCCTTGGGAGATGACAAGATCCAACTTTGATGATAGACAAAGTCTAGACATATATTCGGTTGTAATCATCTATCTGGCGACTCCATGAAGGACGGATTCAGTGGCGATTCCACAACATTCAGATGTCAAAAGCGTTTTCTGCTCTTCTGGCTTGGAGGTTTGCACCTCTCAATATTTCTTCAGTTCCTGGTTTCCCACATCCAATACCTAATATGTCGGAATGGGGAGATTTTATGCCTAGCTTCAAAGAGAGCAATGAAGACAATCCTGCAGAACACCTCCTCAAGTTTCATGAATGCATGGATCTATTAGATCTACAACATGGAGATGTTCGTATGAAGATGTTCATGTTTTCATTGTATGGTGATGCACATCAGTGGTATTTTTCTTTACCTCCTTCCAGCATTTCATCATTGAAGGATTTTCACAGAGAAATCACTGAGCATTGGAAAAGGTTTTATTCAGATAAGTTTGCATCCAATAATTGTTGTCAAGAATATGAATTGCATTCTCAAGTTGAAAATATAAATAGAGAAGAATATCTCCCTCATCATCTACATCGCATCTCTAATGACCTTCATGATGATGTGCTTTCACATCAACATAAACTAGAAACAGATTATAAAGGAGCTAAATGTTCTCTAGATACACATGGAAATGATCATCTTTCTTTTGGTCAGATATCCGTTGAAATAAGTAAATCTAGCCCACAATTTTCAGATTTGCAGATCAAGAGAAGTGGTAGTAACTACGAAGAACAAGATTTCCAGAGAACATCTAATCTCCCAGAAGGACAAGAAGAGGATTATATTTCTCCTCATATACCTTACATCTCAATGTTAGATGAGAAGGATGAATATGATGAGCAAAGAGATGATCAAAGATGTTGTCATAAAGACCAAATTGCCTCCTTTGAAAACTCTGAAGATGTTGAGCAGATTGCAACATATAGTAAGGAAAACTTTTAGTTTTTTTATTTGCAGACATAGGGGAATTGTAGCACACATGTAGAAGAGGATGATGAGGGAAACTTATAGTTCCCAGATTTACAAAGACTATCTAAACTTCAGCTAGAACATCAGGAAAATTGCAGCATACATGAAGAGGAAGATGACGAGCAAAAAGGTTTAGATCAGCAACGCATCATGCATATTTCTTTTACCAAGGTTGAGCAACCCATATTTAACATTGAAGGCATTCAACATCATTTCAATTTTTAGTTGGATCAGCAGTTCAAACAGGTATTTCTTTGTGGATTTGATGACCATGTTGCTAACTATTTGGAATCTATGAGTAGTAAATGTGTTAAAGTATTCTTGTCAGAAGAAGATTGTCTTTATCATCTATTCAAACTTCTTTTTTGCATGATATGGCTTCCATTGTTTTTCGGGTCAAGATCTAGCATGATGTCAGTAAATCAGTTACTTACATGGCTTCATTGGAAGTATCACTTCACTTGATAAGAGGCAGTACAGTTGGTTAGTGTAGGGGTAGGCAGAGGAATAAGATCGCCATACGAGCAGTTAGATCTTTTTCAGTTGTTGATTTCATGAATAAGTAGGAGGTTGCATGCAAGTTACAGGTTTGCAGAAGAACAGTTTCACAAGTCAGATGACTCCATGCCCAATGCCAAAGGTAGCCAGATGAATCCATGCCCAATGACCAAAGGCAACCAGATGACTCCATGCCCAATTCTAAAAGGCGACTGGAACTACTAGGTTCTTGGAAACTTCGCAGGGATGTCTCCATCCCAGTTGGAGCCAGTTGTTAGCGATAAAAAATGAACTGGTATTTTTTAGAGTGTCCTCGTTACTCTCTTTTTGAATTTTCATTTTCTTAAGTCTTTTGGATAGTGTGATAACTTCCAAACCCTTCATTAAGATCATGTTCATGGCTTTGTCCAAGGTTATCTTCTGACCTGCATACCAAAAGATGCAATAAATGTTACTTAGCTTATAACCCTAGCTCTTATGGTTTTATTATTTTCTAACAAAATATACATTTTTGTAAAAATACCAAAAAGTATGCGTGTGCATAAGTGTCAATCTTTAATCATATTCCTAAGCATAACCTAGCTTATGATTTTTATAGATTTAACCAAAAGATTGGAAAGGCTGCCGGTTCTCATACACAGCCCCAAATCATAGTCAAGCTACAAATCAACAGGTTCAAGCCACGAGTTGACACACCAACCAAGTGCAAGTGCCAAGCTATAGGGGATCAAAGGTTTCAAGCGTCGAGTTGACAAATTTGAGATTACAGGTGTTCAGTTTTTTTGTCGAATAAGAAGAGCTGTTATTAACCAAGCGCTAGCAACAGAGACATATCTACAGTTGTGTTGATGATACAAGTGTCACGTGAGTTTGTATGTTTCAAGGCATAGCAAGGTTGTAGTCAACCATATCTACAAGTGTTGTTATGAATTCAGGCCACGACATTGAAATAGAAGTGTTATATCAGGGTGATCAGGTACCATTCGACATACAAAATCAATTCCATGAGTCAATCCATAAATTAAGCCACGAATCAAGCTACAGGGTTTTGCAAATTTGTCAACAAAAGATTGAATGCTCCAAATATCAAAGAAAATTTGCAGGGTTTGGATGATAGAGCTCGATAATTTTCCACTATCTAAAACATGGTGATGCACTTGCAATGGCTTCATGTTTCAGCCTTTCCCATCCAGCACTAGAATTCCTTATAATAAAATATGCCCAAGTCTATATACATCGATGTGAGCAGCAGACATTGTGTTTTAAAGAAAATAACAATGACATTACTCCATTTTCAATCATATTGGGGTTATCCGTTTAGAACATGATGATTTTGCATTGCGAACCAGCTTCTGCTTTAAAATTCTGAACCAATAATTGATGTCGAGCGGAGCAAGGAAGTCAAGGGAAATATGTATGATATCGTTGTTGAAGGTTTTCGACTTCTTAGCAGGTAGATTGGTCGTGTTTGGGAACAATGTGCATGGAAATTATCCAAAACTTGTAAGGATGTTGTTCCTCTTGATCTAGATAATCTCTCTGCAAATATTTCAGATTATGAGAAGGTTGTTCGGTGCAATTATTCCCATGAAGAGAGAAGAGCAATGGTTGAGCTTACACCAAAGCTTGAAGACATGGCATTTCCGGTGGAAGATGTCGTGGCATCTCTGTCCACATTCTTGTTGGAGGATGCCATATTGGTAATGCTTGCTTCGAAAATAGTTGATATTAGCAGGTGGATTTTGCATTGCAAGTGTGTCATTGGTTGTTTTGGTACATTTGCACTACAGTTGCGAGATTTTCTTGTCCAGATAAACAATTCTTTGGAGAGATCTCTGCAGAAGGTCCAAATGTCAATTGCACTTAGGGACACAGAGGACTGTTGTGTCTGTAATGGGAAATCAAGAGAAAATTTTGAAAAAATCTAATTCACTGTGAAGAATGCAAGGATGGGTATCACCCTTCATGTTTTGGGCTTATGCAATCTCAGACATGGACAAATAGACATGCTGTGTGCCTATTTGGTACTATTGTAAGAAGTGGATCATTAGCTAATGCTGATGCCTGTAGAATGGTTTCACAAAAAAATCACCGTACTATTGGCATTTTTGTAGAACTCTTGAATGAGTCAAAATGCCTTCCTCCATGCAAGATCCAGGAGGTAGAACTCATTCAGGGCATTGTCAAACGTGGAAAGAAATGGAAATCTTATTTAAGAGAAATCACTAGTGATGCTCTAGTCTCCCAAGATAAAAATTCTATATTAGACTTGTTATTGCACTAAAGACAATTGAATTGGTGGAGGTCCAAGCAGAAGAAAGCAATAAGCTTACTAACAGAGTTTTGAGATCAGATCTAACTGCCAGTCATAAATCAAGTTCGTTCTCTTCAACTTAAGATTTTCTACAAGAGTTTGCACCATGATCCAAAATAGTGTTGTTTCGTTGGAGGTTTGTCATGAAACACATCTGACAGGGATACCCATCAGTCCCTAGGTTCTTGGTGTTGAAGCAACAAAGGCCCTGGACGAAGTGAAAAAAGAATTGGTAGATGTGCCTTTTCTTCTTTTGTTATGATCAAAATCTGGGAGCAAATAAGTACTAGAGAAGCAGTCAGCTACAATGGCAGTGCTTTATGTCTCTGACTATGGATTTAGTGAACGGTTATCTTAGAGAATTCGACTTGCAGAATAGGACTATGGCTATTAAAACAATTGCAATGACCAATAGAACTGTGATAGGTGACAACAATGCACATCCATATGGTTACCCATCAGATAAGTTATCACTCAGCAAAACTGCCTACTTTCTCTGAGAAAGAAACAAAGCCTCCTACACAGCAGATTGAGGCTTCCAACCCTGTAAAAGGAAGAGGAGCATCATAAAAAAGACCATGAACACTCAACAAAGCATCAAGGTAATCACTTTTGTGAATTTTGAAGTTTTGGACAAAGCTAAGTTTTTGGTGGTTTAGGCGAATAGGACGACTATTCATTAACCATCGAAAGTAGAGCTTTTGGTAGTTAATACACCCAGAATTCCTCTGTGTTAACCACGAAAACCTGTAACTGGACAAAGAAAGATGAATTTTGTACAGATCGAGGTTTTACTGATCCAAATCATTTGAAAACAATCATAATGGATAAATGATGAATTATATAGTCAGATTCAAGACCCGTTTTTGGTGTATAAGGATTACAAAAGGTAGCCAAGTTGGTTTTGGTACATATTTTGGTGGCAACAAATTAAGATTTTTTTCATAACTCAGCAAATTCAAATTTTATCTCTTGGAAGAGTCATCAATCATCCTTGGAAGGCTATTCTGCACTGCACAAGGACTCTACAAGATATAAAGACCATGGAATGTGGGATTGACCTCATTTTGAGGATCATTCCTTATCTTTTGCAAGTTAGTTTTGACTTTCTATTTTAGGCATATCCGATCCATTAATTCAGGATCTAGATATTGTGTTGTAAAAGATATAAAGTTGAAAACAGAAGAGGAACGCAGGTTTCGACTTTGGAGACTCTTTCAGATTTTATACTCAAGCTTCTCATTTTCATATTAACTAATGCAAGCTTCTTTTGCCATAACTTGTTCAGATTTCATCTTCTTACCTATTATGTACTTGCACCTAGATATTATATTCATGTTGTTATGCTTATCTATGCCCGATAACTATCATCTTATCATTGCATTCATACGTTAAACTTTGCAAGTATTTATGTGATTATTGTAATTGGCCATTTATATATGCTTTATATATGATTGTACTAGTATAGTAGTTATTTCTCCACACATCCATTTACTCGTAAACTCTCTGAACATTTGTGGTTGAAAGCCTTTTCCATCTAAATGTGTTCATGCATGTTTTGAGTGAGGAGTGATTCAGTCATCCAACTTGATCCAAACCCACACCTATTATTGAGAAAATAGTTTCCAAAAAGATTAAGTTACCAGGCATCTCTGACTTATAGCCTAGGAGAGTTTCCTGGAGTGATAACAAATTGGCACCATTGTCGGGGAGAGGAGATCGAAGCTCAGCTTTATTGGGAGACGACAAGATCCAGCTTTGATGACAGACAAAGTTTGGACATATATTCAGCTGTAATCATCTATATGGTGACTCCATGAAGGACGGATTCAGTGGCGACACCACAACATTTAGATGGAAAAAGTGTTTTCTCCTCTTTTGGCTCGGAGGTTTTCACCTCTCAATTTTTCTTTAGTTCCTGGTTTCCCACATCCAATACCTAATATGTCGGAATGGGGAGATTTTCTGCCTAGCTTCAAAGAGAGAAAAGAAGACAATCCTGCAGAACACCTCCTCAAGTTTCAAGAATGCATGGATCTATTAGATCTACATCATGAAGATCTTCGTATGAATATGTTCATGTTTTCATTGTATGGTGATGCACATCAGTGGTATTTTTCTTTACCTCCTTCCAACATTTCATCATTCAAGGATTTTCACAGAGCATTCACTGAGCATTGAAAAAGTTTTTATTCAGATAAGTTTGCATTCAATAATTGTTGTCAAGAATATGAATTGCATTCTCAGGTTGAAAATATAAATAGAGAAGAATATCTCCCTCATCATCTACATCATATCTCTAATGATCTTCATGATGATGTGCTTTCACATCAACATAAACTAGAAACAAATTATAAAGGAGTTGAATGTTCTCTAGATACACATGGAAATGATCAGTCTTCTTTTGGTCAGATATCCATTGAAATAAGTAAAGCTAGCCCAAAATTTTCAGATTTGCAGATCAAGAGAAGTGGTAGTAACTACAAAAAACAAGATTTCCAGAGAACATCTAATCTCCCAGAAGGACAAGAAGAGGATTATGTTTCTCCTCATATACCTTACATCTCAATGTCAGATGAGAAGGATGAATATGATGAGCAAAGAGATGATCAGAGATGTTGTCATAAAGACCAAATTGCCTCCTTTGAAAACTCTAAAGATGTTGAGCAGATTGCAACATATAGTAAGGACAACTTTCAGTTTTTTGATTTGCAGACATAGGGGAATTGCAGCACACATGCAGAAGAGGATGATGAGGGCAACTTAGAGTTCCCAGATTTGCAAAGACTGTCTAAACTTCAGCTAGAACATCAGGAAAATTGCAGCATACATGAACAGGAAGATGACGAGTAGAAAGGTTTAGATCAGCAATGCATCATGCATATTTCTTTGACCGAGGTTGAGCAACCCATATTTAACATTGAAGGCATTAAACATCATTTCAATTTTCAGTTGGATCAGTAGTTCAAAGAGGTATTTCTTTGTGGATTTGATGACCATGTTGCTGACTATTTGGAACCTATGAGCAGTAAATGTGTTAAAGTATTCTTGTCAGAGGAAGATTGTCTTTATCATCTGTTCAAACTTCTTTTCTGCATTATATGGATTCCATTGTTTTTCGGGTCAAGATCTAGCATGATGTCAATAAATCAGTTCCTTACATGGCTTCATTGGAAGTATCACTTCACTTGATAAGAGGCAGTACAATTAGTTAGTGTAGGGGTAGGCAGAGGAATAAGCTAGCCATACGAGCAGTTAGATCTTTTTCAGTTGTTGATTTCATGAATAAGCAGGAGGTTGCATGCAAGTTACAGGTTTGTAGAAGAATAGTTTCACAGGTTAGACGACTCCATGCCCAATGTCAAAGGCAGCTAGATGAATCCATGCCCAATGACCAAAGGTAGCCAGATGACTCCATGCCCAGTGCTAAAAGGCGATTGGAACAACTAGGTTCTTGGAAACCTCGCAGGGATGTCTCCATCCCAGTTGGAGCTAGTTGTTAGCGATAAAAGATTAACTGGTATTTTTTAGAGTGTCCTCATTACTCTCTTTTTGACTTGTCATTTTCTTAAGTCTTTTGGACAGTGTCATAATTTCCAAACCCTTCATTCAGCTCCTGTTGATGGCTTTGTCCAAGGTTATCTTCTGACCTGCATACCAAAAGATATAATAAATGTTACTTAGCTTATAACCCTAGCTCTTATGGTTTTATTATTTTCTAACAAAATATAAATTTTTGTAAAAATACCAAAAAGTATGCGTGTGCATAAGTGTCAATCTCTAATCATATTCCTAATCATAACCTAGCTTATGATTTTTATAGCTTTTACCAAAAGATTGGAAAGGCCCACAGGTTGATTCTCATACACAGCCCCAAATCATAGTCAAGCTACAAATCGACAGGTTCAAGCCATGAGTCGACACACCAGCCAGGTGCAAGTGCCAAGCTACAAGGGATCAAAGGTTTCAAGCATCAAGTTGAAAAATTTGAGATTATAGGTGTTCCGTTTTTGTGGCGAATAAGAAGAATTGTTATTAACCAAGCGCTAGCAACAGAGACATATCTATAGTTTTGTTGATGATACATGTGTCACATGAGTTTGTATGTATCAAGGCATAGCAAGGTCGTAGTCAACCATATCTACAAGTGTTGTTATGATTCAGGCCACGACATTGAAATAGAAGTGTTATATCAGGGTGATCAGGTACCAGTCGACATACAAAATCAATTCCATGAGTGAATCCATAAATTAAGCCACGAATCAAGCTGCGGGGTTTTGCAAATTTGTCAACAAAAGATTGAATGCTCTAGATATCAAAGAAAATTTGCAGGGTGTGGATGATAGAGCTCGATAATTGTCCACTATCTAAAACACGATGATGCGCTTGCAATGGCTGCATGTTTCAGTTTTTCTCATCCAGCACTAGAATTCCTTATGAGAAAATATGCCCAAGTCTATATACATCGATGTGAGAAGCAGACATTATGTTTTAAATAAAAGAACAATGACATTACTCCATTTTCAATCATATTGGGGTTATCCGTTCAGAACATGATGATTTTACATTGCAAACCAGCTTCTGCTTTCAAAGTCTGAACCAATAATTGATGTCGAGCGGAGCAAGGAAGTCAAGGGAAATATGTATGATATCGTTGTTGAAGGTTTTCCACTTCTCAGTAGGTGGATTAGTCGTGTTTGGGAACAATGTGGATGGAAATTCTCCAGACCTTGTAAGGATGTTGTTCCTCTTGATCCAGATGATCTCTCTGCAAATATTTCAGATTATGAGAAGGTTGTTCAGTGCAATTATTCCCATGAAGAGAGAAGAGTAATGGTTGAACTTACACCAGAGCTTGAAGACATGGCATTTCTAGTGGAAGATTTCGTGGCAGCTCTCTCCACATTCTCGTTGGAGGATGACATGTTGGTAATGCTTGCTTCGAAAATAGCTGATATTAGCAGTTGTATTTTGCATTGCAAGTCCGTCATTGGTTGGTTTGGTACATCTGCACTACAGTTGCGATATTTTATAGTCCAGATAAACAATTCTTTGGAGAGAGCTCTACAAAAGGTCCAAATGTCAATTTCACTTAGGGACACAGAGGACTGTTGTGTCTGTAATGGGAAATCAAGAGAAAATTTTGAAAAAATCTAATTCACTGTGAAGAATGCAAGGACGAGTATCACCCTTCATGTTTTGGGCTTTTGCAATCTCAGACATGGACAAATAGACATGTTGTGTGCCTATTTTGTATTGCTGTGAGAAGTGGATCATTAGCTAATGTTGATGCCTGCAAAATTGTTTCACAAAAAAATCACCCTACTATTGGCGTTTTTGCAGAACTCTTGAATGAGTCAAAATGCCTTCCTCCATGCCGGATCCAGTAGGTAGAACTCATTCAGGGCATTGTCGAACGTGCAAATAAGTGGAAATATTATTTAAGAGCAATTACTAGTGATTCTCTGGTTCCCCAAGTTAAAAATTCTATATGAGACTTCTTATTGCACTAAAGATAATTGAATTGGTGGAGGTCCAAGTAGAAGAAAGCAATAAGCTTACTAACAGAGTTTTGAGATCGGATCTAACTGTCAGTCATAAATCAAGTTCGTTCGCTTTATCTTAATATTTTCTACAAGAGTTTGCACCATGATCCAAAATAATGTTGTTTCGTTGGAGGTTTGTCATGAAACAATTCTGACAGGGATACCCATCAGTCCCTAGGTTCTTGGTGCTAAAGCAACGGAGTCCCTGGATGAAGTGAAAAAATAATTGGTAGATGCACCTTTTCTTCTTCTGTTATGATCAAAATCTTGGAGAAAACAAGAAATCAAGAAGCAGTCGGCTACAATGGTAGTGCTTTATGTCTCTGACTATGGATTTAGTGATCGATTATCTCAGAGAATTCGACTTGCAGAATAGGACTATGGCTATTAAGACAATTGCAATGAACAACAGAACCGTGATAGGTGACAAAAATACACAACCATATGGTTACCCATTAGATAAGATATCACTTAGAAAAACTGGCTACTTTCTCCGAGAAAGAAACAAAGCCTCCTACACAGCAGATTGAGGTTTCCATCCCTGTAAAAGGAAGAGGAGCATCATCAAAAAGACCATGAACACTCAGCAAAGCATCAAGGTAATCATTTTTGCAAATTTTGAAGTTTTGGACAAAGCTAAGTTTTCAGTTGTTTAGGCGAATAGGACGACTATTCATTAACCACCAAAAGCAGAGCTTTTGGTAGTTAATACACCTAGAATTCCTCTGTGTTAACCACAGAAACCTGTAACTGGATAGAGAATGCTAAATTTTGCATAGATCAAGGTTTTACTGATCCAAATCATTTGAAAACACTCGTAATGGATAGATGATGAATTATGTAGTCAGATTCAAGACCCGTTTTTGGTGTATAAGGATTAGAAAAGGTAGCCAAGTTGGTTTTGGTACCTATTTTGATGGCAACAAATTAAGATTTTTTGCACAACTCAACAAATTCGAATTTTATCTCTTGGAAGAGTCATCAATCATCCTTGGAAGGCTATTCTGCACTGCACAAGGACTCTACAAGATCTGAAGACCATTAAATGTGGGATTGAATTCATTTTGAGGATCATTCCTTATCTTTTGCAAGTTAGTTTTGACTTTCTATTTTAGGCATATCTGATCCATTAATTCAAGATCTAGATATTGTGTTGTAAAATCTATAAAGTTGAAAACAGAAGAGGAACACAGGGTTCGACTTTGGAGACTCTTTCATATTTTGTACTCAAGCTTCTCATTTTCATATTAAGTAATGCAAGCTTCTTTTGCCATAACTTGTTCAGATTTCATCTTCTTACCTATTCTGTACTTGCACCTGGATATTATATTCATGTTGTTATGCTTATCTATGCCCGATAACTGTCATCTTATCATTGCATTCATARGTTAAACTTTGCAAGTAGTTCTGTGATTATTGTAATTGGCCATTTATATATGTTTTATATATGATATTGATGGTATAATAGTTATTTCTCCACACATCCATTTACTCGTAAACTCTCTGAACATTTGTGGTTGAAAGTCTTGTCCATTTAAATGTGTTCATGCATGTTTTGAGTGAGGAGTGATTCAGTCATCCAACTTGATCCAAACCCACACCTATTATTGAGAAAATAGTTTCCAAAAAGATTAAGTTACCAGACATCTCTGACTTACAGCCTAGGAGAGTTTCCTAGAGTGATAACACAGTCCTTTTGCTCTTCGTCTAACTGAAAACAAACTCATTGGGAAGTTTACCGGGTAATGTCCCTCCCCCAAGGCCATGCATCAATGGTTAGATCTAAACTAGAAGAAGACGACCTAGGGCCAAATGTCCTCGAATCTTTGCGGTAAGGGGTCTTTTGTTTTCCTTTTTGAAAAAAAATAAGATAGGGATTTAATCTTTCGTAGTGGCCCCTATTTCATGGGATATCAAGGAATGTATCTAAACAAATGGACCTCAGATTTCAGCCCGAAAAATGACTTCCGCTTAGTAGTCCCGGTGTAGGTAAGACTTCCCTTCCTCCCTTTTCATTGTTGGAATGATGAAACACTAAGAAATATATGTAATTATCTGGGAAAATATATTGATCGTGTCAAACAATGATTCACCCTTCAATCTTGTGTCAGACTCTACGTATATGTAGATATGTTAAAAGGATTAAGAGAAGCTATTCAACTAACCTTGGATAGTTGGTCATACATTCAACAAGTGGATTATGAACAAATACCATTCAAGTGTAAATCCTTTCATGAATATGGCCACTTTGTTAAAAGTTGTCCGCAAGTCAAATCATCTCAGCCAAAGGAGTAGAATTATGAACAATGGCAGCAACCGAAGAGAAAGAAAACCACTGGAAAGGAAACAACAACATCCCATGTCCAAGGATAAGGAGAAAAGTCGCCTGCTCCCCATACTCGATCCCCAAGAACATATCAGAAAGGGGAGGCCAGTCAAAATAGGTATGTGGAACTAGTAAACCTTGATGAAAATGTTGAATAAATTAGGGAATCTCAAGAAGAAATGAAACGACACACCAAGAAACTCCAAATAAAGAGGATAGAAGGAGTAAAGAAAAAGAAACTCAACTCTCGAGTGGAGGTGATCCATATCCGCCAAATATTCCCTCCCATCCCTCTTCAGGGAAACCAACAAAATATGAGGAAGAGAATCAAGGAAACTATGAAAGTAACATAGAGCTTGAAATCACCCAGCCCACTACAATAAAGAAAGCCAGAAAAAATACTAACATAAATAGAAGGCAAATGACAACAGACTGAGAAAAAGAACTAGGCATCCAAACTACTCTTGAGGAATCCCTAAGAAAAGAGGTCAAGTTAGGAAAATCTCATACCACGCACACTAAGGGTGTATCCTCTCATCCCTCTAAAGGGGGGCACAAAAAAATGTAGGTAAATGATGAAAATCGTCTCCTGGAATTGTAGAGGCCTAGGGAGCAAGGAAAAAAAAGAAGTCAAAAAGTTAATTAGAGTAGAAAATCCCCTAATCCTTCTATTCCATGAGCCTAAGATGAGGGAGAAGGAAGTTCTCCAGGACATGCAAAGAGTCTAGAAATCTAGAAAAGGAAAACCCATCAGTGCAAGAGGTGCATCAGGCGGTTTATGCACATTGTGGAATACAAATGTTTTGAAACAGGTGGACTATTTTCAAGCTCCAAACTGGTTTATGATAACTCTCTCCATGATTTCCATAGGTATGAATCTCTCCATTATTAATGTCTATATTCCAAACAATTACTGGGAAAAAGTTGAGTTTTGGGGTTCTCTCTTAGATCTCGCAAAAGGGAATCTTCCCCATAATCATATTATTGCGAAAGACTTTAATATCACAAGAAGTCTTAAAGAAAAACAAGGCAATTCATAGTGAGAGATCAAGATAGGGAAAAATGGATGATCTCATCTAAGATTTGAATCTTTTTGATGTCCCCCCCATTAAGGGATCAAATACCTGGAACAATAAAAGGGCAGGGCCTGGGCACATTACAACCAGGTTGGATTGTTTCTTAATCAACAACTCCTTTCTCACCTTGCCTGGAAAATTCTCTTCTTCGATCCTCCCATGAGTAGGCTCAGATCATTTCCCAATAACTTTGACCTTTATTTGTGAGATTAATTGGGGTCCCATTCCATTCAAGTTTAATCCACTGTCGATGGATCGTCTTGATTTTTTCCCTCTAGTCTCTCACACTTGGTGCCAATGGGTTCTGGGATCCCCAATGCACATATGGGAGTAGAAGCTAAAGCACACCAAAGTAGCCCTCAAATCTTGTTCAAAAATATTCTCGCGCCCTCAACACATCAAAGTAATGGAAAAAAATCAAAATCTAGAAGAAGTACAAGAAGAAATTGAAACAAATGAAGTCCAACAGACCAATCTAATTCTAGAGAAAGAGGCGCATAGAGATTACATATGTGCCTTCTAGAAAGAATAATACATGTGGATACTAAAGTATAGAATCTTGTGGTTACAAGTGGGAGATAAAAACACTTCCTTCTTCCATAGAAAAGTTGAAGCAAGGCAGTGGATAAACTAGGTAACTAAAATAAAAAATCAGTCTAGAGAAACTATAAGTGACTTTGATGAAATAAAACAACAAGCCAAAAAGCACTTCACTGAGATGTACTCCTCGGATGGATATATAGACAAAGATATGAGTTGTCTCTTTCTCTCCCATACACCACATATGATAATAGAAATTGAAAATCTCAAGCTAATAATCCAATTGAAGAAGATGAATTCCATAAAGCTATTAATCAGTTCCATCCAGATAAAGTCCCAGGTCCCAATGGTTTTACTCTGCATTTCTATAAAATATGTTGGTCTATAATCAAATATGATTTCATCATAATGCTTGGATATGTCCAAAATTAAAATAGAATGGGAGGTGCTACAAACTCCTCATTCTTGGTGTTGATCTCAAAAGAAAAAGGGGTTGCCTCTTTTGACAGATTCCGACCCATTTCTCTTTGTAATGTTTATTATAAAATCATGTCTAAGATAATTTTAATAGACTGGAACCCTTTATTAATTCACTGATCCTCCCCAATCAAGGAGGTTTTGTTGTAGTTAGGAAAACATGGGACAACTTTATTCTGATTCAAGAGGCAATCCACTCTAGTTTTAGCAGGGGATAATCAGGTATAGTTATAAAGTTGGACATGGCCAATAATTTTGATAGAGTAAGCCATGACTTTGTCATGGAAGTTTGGAAAAAATTCAGATTTGATCAAGCCTTCATATCCTAGGTCGGTTCTTGTATTTATAACCCTTGGATTGCTTCCCTGATAAATGGAAGACCCACCCATTTCTTCAAATCCTTCAAGGGATTAAGACAGGGTTTTCCCCTTTCCCCTCTTTTATATGTACTCATGGTTGAATCTCTTAACAAAATTTTGGAATGGGAATGCTCAAATGGATCAATCCCATGGATCCGAATAGAAAGAGGAGTCAAGAGAATCAATCACTCTCAATTCACTGATGACACACTTTTGTTAAGTGCAGCATCTGAAGTCATGGCAAGGAGATTAAAATAGGTCTTGGACAATTTCACCATGGTTTCCGAAGGCCTCATAAATAAAAACAAAAGCCAAATCTATGTGTGGAACATCAAGGCCCACAGTCTTTTAGGAATTTCAAAAATCCTCAGCTTATCTATCTCTAATGAATGGAAATCCTTTAAGTACCTTGGGCTGTCCGTTTTCTTGAAGTCCCTCCCTGGAGAATATTGGCACATTATTCTATAGAAAGTTAGAGAGAAAATGGAAGCCTGGGGGGAAGTTTGGCTCAACCCTGCAGGGCACTTAGTGCTAATCAAATCGGTACTATCCTCTCTGCCACTTTTTCATTTTTCTTCTCTTTTGGAACCCATGGAAGTTAAAAAATATATGGCACAACTCATCTGTAAATTCCTTTGGAAAGGGGGTAATTCTAACTCAAAAAAATTCCATCTTGTTAATTGGAATATAGTTTCAACTGCCAAGGAACATGGGGGACTGGCAATTAGGCATCCAAAGATGGTTAACATCGCTCTCAGTGTCAAGTTTCTATGGATACTAGTAATATGGAGCAAAGAATGGTGGAAATAAACCATCATCAAGAAATATAGATTGGGAAACATAAAGCGATGTCTGGAATTAGCTCCAACTTTTCACTCTGGGTCTCCCATCTAGAAACTACTTCGAACCTCCATTCCTTTATTTAAGGAAAATATCTCCTGGGTTCCATAAAATGGAAAATTGATATTGTTATGGAAATACATAATCATGGGCTCCCCCCATTGTATAATATCTCAAAGATCGAAGAACTTAAAGGGTGGATTCTATCCCAAAAAAATACTTCCCTGCATGATATTTCAAATTCAAATGAGGATGGAACTTGGAAGTGTTGAGAGTTAGGAGATCTTCCTCCTCATCTGTAACATCAAGCTCATATCCTGGTAATTACTCTAAAGGGGGCTTCCTCACTCCACCGAAACATCCTGGACAACAGAGGTTGGGGCGCTACAGGTTATACAGTGAAAGAAGGATATAAAATTCTACTTACCAATTCAAGGAATCTGATCCAAACATCTTGGTGGAAGAACATTTGAAACTCAGATGCGCTTCCCAAAATAAACTTATTTTGATGGACTCTTGTGCATGGAAATATCCTAACAGGTGAAAATATGATGAAAAGAGGGTTTAACGGCCCTTTCCTTTTTTCTCTCTGTCAAAGAAGTCAGGAAAAAATCCAACATATTTTATGGGAGTGTGATTTTTCCAAACAAACTTAGGCTACAATGTATGAAGAGTTGTCTCATCAAGTAAGATGGCCTTCTAAATTCAAAACCTTAATGGGAAAATGGGAAAAATACTACCAAGGGTCTTTCCAAGGGAAATATGTATTTAAGAGATTGTGGAAATCTTCCCCCAAATTTGTGAGTTGGCAGATCTGGCTTACCTAGAATAAAATTATTTTTCTGAATAAAAGGATCCACCCAAAAAATGTATCAAGCAAGGTGATAACCCATTTGACCGAGTTCATGAACACCAAAAGGTTGATATTGGAGGATCAATCTAGGTGGAGTAGATCTGAAAAATCTTGGATCTCGAAATTTAACCTTCTCCACACTCTGTGCTCCGAGCCTTCACAACAATCATGCTGACAACTTCATTCTTCCTCTTTCATTTTTGAGCAATGCATCCCTTCTCAGTATGGGCACACTCTTTGTTTTGATGGAGAATCCAAAGGAAACCTAGGGGAGGTAGGCCCTTTGTTTTGATGGAGAATCCAAAGGAAACCTAGGGAGGTAGGTGCCAGGGGGGGGGTTCTTTTTGGGCCCAAAGGAATTAAAATCTTTGATTACTATTGGAATTTTGGGACAAAAACAAACAAAAAAGTAGAGGTGTATTCCCTTCTTCAAGGGATCCATTTGGCAAAGCAAAGCCAAATTCAAAATTTGAATGTAGTTGGAGACTCAAAGACGATAATAAGGATAATGATACTGGGCTCCTTACCTCATAAAATCAACCTAAAAATATTAATAGACACAATCCACCTCCTTATTGGATCTATGCATATCTTATATTTCCACGTCCTTCGAATCAATAATGCAGAGGAAGAAAAAATGGCAAATATGGCCATAGGTAAGGCCTCATGACTCATGGGGGTTGACGGTCATGAAATCATAGATCCCTTTCCATGAAGTGATACCCTAGTATGGATTCCAGGGCCCATAGAGTTTGGAGAGTGACATGTGGCTGGCCAACACGACACATGTTCTCCACCGCATGGAAGTGGACAAGAAGGCGAGGTTTAGTACAACAATTGGTTAATTGCACATGGTGTGGGAAGTACCATAGATTCATCATGAATATGGGTGGTGAATCTCTTCACATAGGCATTCTAGTGTGCTTCATACTGGAGGCTTCAGGTGCAAAGAATGGGAGGATCAGAAGAAGTGACTGGATGGGGATGGTTAAGTCAACAGGCATCAACACAGGAACTTGGTCACCATTTGATCGCATTTGGCACGAGGTGTATCAGATGGACGAGGTACTATCCAACTCAATTTCTCATTTCACCTTTTATTTTCCTTCGTACTCGAAATTCCTATGGATTTGCGGTGACATCATGAAGGCTTATGGTGAGAGCCAAATTAGGAATTTTTATAATATTTGTGATCCCTTGTCTGTGGCCTTAGCAAGTTTCCCTAGGTGGGCTAAGTGGATTCTTACCTACTCTTTGTGATCGTGTGAATCTCTCTTCCTGGGTGGGACATTAAACCTTTCCTGGTTTTGAATCCTCCTTCTTGTTATTCTTTTTCCCTCTCCCATAGTAGCTAGTGATCCCCATGCAACTCCCCGACATTGTGTAGAACAAGAGTGTCTTTGTTTCCTCTCATCTAAAGACTACTTCCTCTCAAACAATGGAATTTCCCCCCTACAATGTCACGACATTGTGCTGCTTGGCTTCGAAGAAGGAGAATGGAATCCACGAGACACAAAGAAGTCCAAGGGAAGTTTGAAACCGAGACTAAGTGCATTGAGTGTCAAAAGCTAAAAATAAAATTTGGAGCCATTAACTCCACAGTATCTTTTGAGCTTGAAACATTGTCCCATCATCACCTTATCATTGGACAGTTACATGATGAAGTTTTTTCACAGCGCAATCAAATTGAAGATCTTCAATTTCACCTTGAGCAGTGGGAGAAAAACCAAGGACAACCCTCCACCCTCGTCAACAACTAGAATGCGTCAAGGAATTTATCAGAAGCCTCAATGTTCCTGATACCAGACCTGAATGAGCCTACTGAAGCAACATGGGAACAACAAGTAACTCAAGCAATCAAGCATGAACTTGGTAGTTGATTTCCTCTAAAAATGTAGTAGTCATGTTTTGTTTATCTATTTGTATTAACGATATATTTTATCGGCTGTATACCTCTCAACACAATATAAGTATAAGTTTTTGGGTAGTCCTTAAGGAGCCAGTCACAATTTTTGTAAAATTTATATTAGCTCTTAGTTATAAAGGTCTCTGCGACTTTTTGAAGTTATCATTCTATATCTCAGTGGTCTTAACCACACAATTTTAATGATACAAAATTCCCCAGTTCTTGTGAAGAAAAAAGGAAAAGATGTTCCTTCGATCTATATGCATGTTGAATAGATTGTTCCCACCCTGCTTAGACTATTGTAGACCCAGGGGGACTTGATAAGGATATTTATTCACAATATTCAACTACTCAACTCCATAAAATTCCCTTAAACACTTAATATATACATGTTATCCCCTAACCTAGTGATAACTAAGGGGATCATGTCTCGAGGCCCACAGGTTCTAGACATGGAGTGTCGAGAGTCGAATGACCTAAGCATAGCCCTAGAGGGACCCTTTTTTTTTCAAGTACAGTCCACATATCACAATAGGAACGCCCATCATGCTGGCATGGTCCTGAAGTGGTAGTGGGTCTTACTCCATGAGGTAATGAGTCCGGGTATCATGGTATGTATCACTCTGATATTTGAAGCACTTGAACATGTTGTATCAAATCCTTCTTCATTTCATAGAGTTTGCTTGGAAATTATTATCTTTTCCTTGTTTAAACCTGGTAGGGTGACACCATGCCCTAGTAAGTTGATTTCCCTTTAGGATGGGTTGATACTGGGTGGATATTTGAAGAGTCATTGTTTGTTCCCTTCATACTTACCACTTTCCATCCTTATTCCTTCCATCTCCCCATTTTTTGGGCATTGGGATTGGCTACACTATGAAGGTTTATACCTTACCTCATAGGAAGAAGGGGCTATAGGAACGGAGGGTAAAATTAGCTGGAAAGAGTTCAAATCTAATTTTGAATCCTTTGAGATGCTTCGCCCAGGGATCCATGAGAAAGCAGTGAAAATATTCTTAGTAATAAAAGGGCACCCACAAGATAACATGAACACTCAAGGTATTAGTTGATGGATAGGGGGTCTCATCATGAGCCGACCTATTATGACCATGGACATGTAGCGGTATGACATTACCATCTATTTGGTCACCAAGCTAGGGTAATGTCTCTTGGTTGCATAGCCAAGAGAAATGGGGTCTCAACACGAGCCAAGCTTCTCATTTCTGTGAGCTGATTTGTTGATGACACTGTCACCTCTGGTATCCAAGCCAGGATAGTGGCCCTCAACTGTTCCCTTGTAGCACAAGATAAAATATCAAAATAAAGAAAGCTAAGAATAAATGACAATGAATGGGATAGGAAACAATTGCATCCATGAAAAGGTGCAACTCACCCTCCACAAAGGCACCCACAAGTAAGACTCTACATTTCCCTGTTATCACACGCACCTTATGCCTAAATATTTACCCCATGCCACCTCATACACTTGCATGGATTGGAATAGAGTCCACCTAGGAAACACCCTAGACTTAAGGGGATTATCCCAATAAGACATCCTGAGGCCCTCTCCAAACCTAAACTTTTCAAATTGTGTAACATCTTTGAGAATTTGTTTGGGGTTAAGGGGGTTTTGATGCACAGGTTCATGTGATTTAATTATTGGATATGATTTACATGCTATGATCCTTGTGACTTATGAACCCCTGAAGGGTGTACTTGTTGTCTCTGAAAGACCTTTCCTAGTGGACAGGTGCACATGAGTAAATGATTATCTCTGACTTTCATAGGGCTCAAAATACCACCGATGGATGTTGAGACCCTAGCCAAGAGGCATGAAAAGGATTGAAGACTTGCACCAGGAGAAATAAGGGTGTTTCCTTTGGAGTCACTTTGGCAGACCTAGATCCAAGGTTTTCACACTCCTCTCACTTGGACATTAGCCCTTGGGGGCCCTAGATGACATCTAGAGCTAGGGTTTCATATTTGGAGGTAATTTATGAGGCAATTGGCACATGTGGGAAATATTTTAGGTCTTTGGAGGCCCAATGTTTCATCTTCCTTGCGCAATGTTCCACACTTGAGGCCCAACGTCACCCTAGAGGGGCATGACATCACCCTTGGAGGAATTTCTGGATGCAAATTTATTTTAATTATGTCAAAATTGAATTTTTGTTGTAAACAGGCCAGGTCCACCTTATTTTTGACCTAAAAGTAAGTTAAAGGTCATAATTTTTTATAAATTGACAAAAAGTACATTCATTTTTACATCACAACTTGTGATCCGGATTATTTTCGGCACAAAATGAGAACGGAGATATAATAAAGAAATGCATGGAGATATTGAAGATATTCAATAATATAACAAAAATGTATCAGATATGCAACCATAAACACAGATATACAGTAATACACGATTTCTATTAATCAAAGAAATGTACAGAGACTGTAAAAATACAGAGTGAAAGACTCGCTAGAATGGTGACAGCTTATCTCTAAGAAGAGATGTGACGGCTGTGATCATTCGCAAGAAGATGATTACAATGAGGCTCTGAAGGAATTTTTACAAAAAACAGGAATGCCAAAAGTCCTAGACATCCAAAAACCTAACCCTAGGAGATGAAGCGTCAAAAGTCATGTGGGCCCCGTTTGGGTAAGTTAGTGCATCAACTTCCTGGGGTCGTAATG
>SNQJ01S0132454.1:0-25770 GCA_010110895.2 Picea sitchensis | reverse complement strand
TCAAATAACTACGTGAGGTAGACTTCCTCACCAACCATCTACATGGATTCCATGAATAAATTTCTAACTAAAATCAGTTTATTGGCTTCATTTAAGGCATATGATGGAATGTAGATGATATCTCAAGCTACCACTTGGCATTAAACTCTATTAGTTTCCTATAGATCTGATTTTTTTCTTCTATTTGGTGGAATCATAGGCCCTCTCATCTTGTCCACATGTATTTGAAACCATTATAAATTATATTCTAGCATTAATATTTTCATAGCTTCTATCCATAAAATTATATATACAACATTTACAAGTTTAGCCATTCACTACTTGGGTCTTCTCCTTGAGCTCCTTGATAGAAATGTATAATTTATGATAACACTACTCCATATTTAATAATAATAATAATAACAGTATTTTTTCTTAATATGTTTTTGAACTAATGGATCACCTACATGTCAAATGAGTATAAATATTTTGATCATATTTTTTGTGTAATATAAAATATGGTAGGTCTTTCCACCTAATAAAGAATTGTAAAAAATAATTAATGTATTATCAACATGGCGATAGAAAAAAACATTTGATAGAAGTGAGCTAATAAGTGAATAAATTTTCTATTAATTTGTAAAATTCCGTTAAATTTAGTAGGAATTTTACCATAAGTTATAATTCTACTAGAATAATGAAAACTTTGACAATGGAAGTTTTGACCCATTTTAAGAAGACCTAGGTTGAAACGAATCTTAGGGGAAGTTATAATTCCACTTTATTAATGGAACTTTGTTCTCAAGGGTTTTGGCACATTTTAAGACGACCTAGATTGAGTAGATCAATGTAAAACTTTACCTTGCTCGAAAAAAAGTGAATTCACCAAAATAGTTGAAATTGTTCACTTATTAACTCACTTCTTTTTTATCTTATTACACATCCACCTAATAGCGTGTTTTATTATTACATCTTCCCACCATTTTAAAATTTTGGAAATTTGAGTTATAAGAAAAAATCCTTAAAAAAATTATAAATCAAAATTATTTCTCCTATTAATCCAATTTAATTAATACTTTTAATAAAAATTATACTCAAAATAAATTCTTCACCGTTTAAAATTTTAATAGGGTTATTACTTTTAACAAAAATTATACTCAAAAATAAATTATTCACCGTTTAATCTTTTTAATAGGGTTAAATAACTTAATTAAAACTTATAGTCAAATTTATTCTCTGCATTTAGGATAAACTTATAAGGTGAATTAAACCTTATTAATTCACTGTATGAATAAAAAAGATTTAATAACTTCATTTTTCGTCAAGTTCAAATTTACGTTACTCCGAGATTTAAGTTACTCAGGAAATTTGCCCCACTATATAATTTAACTCCGTTTCATAATGAGTTCATTTTCGAGGTTTGCGGCTAAGATCACGTCAGCAAAGCTTCATTCATATTTGTCCTTTCATGTTTGCGGCTCTAAGATCGTGTAAGCGTTCTTTCATATTTGGTTCCTTTCACATTTAGGCTCTAAAGATCACATTGTAAACCTTCTTTCATATTTTTTTTTCACTTTCTCGTTTGCAGCTTTAAGATTTGTGTAAAGGTTTGGGTAAACTCGATCAAGTCTAATGGAGAATCTTCCGAATGATCTCGTTCGTGATGCTTATTAAAATTGCTACAAATATACATTGATAATCTGAAAGGTATGTCGAAGTTTAGGAGTCTATGGTAGGTAACTACTGAGTTTCCTATCTGAATGAGAGAAAGATGTTGGAGCCGTAGAACAAATACACTATGCTTAGTTCAACAAAGTCCTAGTTCGTGTTGGAAATAAGGGTATGACCACAACAGAAGACACCTCGAAAGGCTACCTCCATGATGGTCTTTAACGGAATGGAGGATCGTTTTAGGTCGTTATTGTGAGCAGGAAGTTGGTTCTCTCTGGGGTGAATCACAAAATTATATACATTGCTTTGGAGTGCAGCAGGATGGAAACTGTGACATACCCCTACACCTAGAATGCTAGTTTGCCTCCTTTGTGATTCTTCCACAGGACTTATCTACCTTACTAGAAGGCTGAGGTGGGGTCTATGCTCATGAGAGAGCAGTCAGGGGTCAGATGAGAACCTCTCTCAACCCTCTGGGAACCTATACAGCGAGGAAACATAGCGTGGAGGGAAGACAGGAGATTCTGCCTCCTATGGTCAACCATGGCTTTTCCAGGATCTGGAAGTGAATTGTTTTCATGGATGGTAAATTCATGTTGTTAAGCAGAGACAGAAGTGCATAAGTTTTCGAGCCGAGTGCGGGGGCGTGGAGAAGGTGGGAAAATATGAGATTCAGGGGAGATCTATGGAGAAAGTGTGTGGCTTCTTTTTCTGGGGAGTTGTATGCTTTCGGTGAACAACAACATATAATGAAGTATGATGGTGAAAAAACGTTTGGGTTCTTGTATGACTTTTCTTCACAATCCTACTCGCTTCATGGAGTGTGTTGCCTGAGTTTAATGATTACATGGCCAGGAGTAGCCTCGAGAAAAGAATTGTAACTTCTCTGTTTAACCGTCAGCAGGGGAGTGGTTTAGAGTCAACCTTGTTGAAGATTGTTTCTTCTTAATTGCAGTAGCTGATTTGGGGACTTAAATCTGATTAGATAAAACTAGCGACTGTTTCGTGTAGTTATTTTGAAAGCTATTTTGTTTCTTGCATGGCTTCAATTTGGAGATGCACAAAGTTTAATGAATGATTTTTAATATGTTTCTTTTGCTTATTTGGAACTGTTTATTTTTGAAATCTAATTTGGAGATATACGCATTTTTAGGGAATGGTGTAATACTTTATGTTAAACAGATTAATAATAATAATAATATTTTTATTTTTAAGGTTGCCACTAAGTTATTTTAAACATTGATTTTCACATATGTTGAATGTTGTGTTTATGTTAATGGAATTTAATAATAAGGATAATAATAATCTATTTTTAAAGGTCAAGGACAGAACTTTGATCCATGTCAGAGCTCAAAGCTACTTCTATGTCATTTTTTGCACAGAAAAGGGAAAATTTCTCCCTAATTAGTTTACTCCTTCTAGCCACTGCTAAATTCTATGGAAATATACATACCCTACCTCCTTTGGATTTGAACTTATAAACTCTTAAGAGGAAGCAGATTCCATTAATAAAACATAGTAAAATCAATGAATTCCATTATTAAAACATAGTAATAGACTTGGCTTATTTTCTCATTTAAATTCCATCTCTCAAATCCCAAATTTTTTTCATCCTTAAAATCCCAAATTTTAATTTTTCAAACTCCATCCGTGATATCCCAAATTTTAATTGTTGAAAGGTGTTTATGATTTAGATCTTTGAATGACAAAATATTGACTCTTTTACATCGGCTGCCCAACTGAAACATTTTCTCATTTATGATTTCTATATTAGTAGAATGCCCCAAAACCATGCCCTCCTTAGAATGACCAAACAACGAGATAATTTTACCCGAGTAGAAATGGGGGGTTTAAAGGGATCAATGGTATTTCTAATGAAAGGTAGAGCGTTTACACTTTCCAAGTAGAATTTCAAGGCTTCAATGTTTTTTTTTTTTTTTTTTTATAAAATTTCTTAATATAATTTATTATAATATGATTATTGATATATGGCTCTGTTTGGGTAGAAATTCAATTATATCATTAACACAGTGACAAATGTTATTTTTTACTTAAATTCATTTAGGTGACAATGGTTATTTTTTCACTTAAATACATTCATGAATGTATATATGATGGGAATAAACTTATTTAGATTTTATTTTCTCTTTAAAATAATAAATTATCACTTTGAAAAAACTATAATACTAATATTATATATCAATATATATAATAGTGATACCATAGAGTAGTGATATTTTATAGTAGTGAGTTTAATTCTTTTTTAAAGAGAAATTAGAGGTGCCTATATGATAATGGAAATATTTAATAAAATATCTGGTTCAAGATGAACTTTTTAAAGAAGTGAGGTGCCCATAATGATCTTTTTATCTCTAGGAGTTTGTTTTGTTGCTTCCAATATATTTGCATGAAAGAGTGTAACGACTTAGTGCAAAGGGAAGATTAGGACTGCTCTAGAGGAAGATTCACAATGTACCTTCCATTTCTTTCACAACACCTCTGGGCTTGTGCTTGGAGTTCCTATACATAATTTGCTTACTTGATTTTGAATTTGTGGGTTACAAATGCAAGAATTTTTCTAATTTTATATCTTATTGGGTATAGAGATAGCGATGTCGATTGGGTATAGTGTGTTTTTCAACTATATAATCAATGGTCCCTTGTCAGTGTGTCATTCTATCAAATATTTTTCAATTGAAAAGAAATTTGGATCAAAAGTCAAATGAGGAGACATCTAAATTGCTCCTAAAACAAGTATAGGGAGTGAATGTTGAAGCAATAACTATTGGGACGATATTTATTTGTCTATCTCTACAGGAAACTTTGTTAGATTCTATGTTCCCTTGAAAATTTCCAATAATGCCACTGTAAGGCATCTTGGCATAGGTCTCAAGTATAACATTGAGTAAGAGAGTGATGATAAGAATGCACTAGATTGGGAAATAAAAGTAATAAGAATATTAGATACTTCTAGATAAAAACCATGCCTCAAGCATAGGAAGCATCATTGTCTCGTAACATTAACCCTTTGTAGGCCTCAAGACCTATGTCCATATGGACAGTGGATCCAAATAGTGGGGTTCCATTCCTAAAGAAATTTTGATGCTTCTTGTCATGAGAAGCTCAACTTCAACTCATGGTATTGTTAGTGGATATCCCTTTAATAAAAAATTATGGACTTTTCCTTTTCATTCAATACGTCCCATGCTAGCATGCTTGTTGCTATTATGATGGTAGGGACCCCTCTTAGCTACAACAATCCCACCTCTATCATCAAATATGGAGTCCAGGTTATTTTATTTCCTAGTGGTATTATGCCTAGAATCAATATCTTTAGAGTAATGGGTTGGAATTTCCTTGTGGGAACTCAAGACATGCATTTGACCTCCATGTTGTTCCAGGGGACCTTGTAGGATATAATTGGGTTTCTTCATGGAGTTGGAGGCACTTTGGGAATGCTTGTTACATTGAGAGTTTACAACGAGAATACTAAAACATAAAACTAGGTCAAGGGTTCCTGTGGTCATCAACATGGAAAAATCAACAATGATCCTCCTAGACTCTGATAAGAATCCTGAGGTGTACATTTTCCACAGCTCTCAGGAATTAGGAATTTCTCTTGGTGTGGTTGGTGTCATTTTTAATAATAGCATGCTGGGGTTATAGGACACCTTGGTAGATGATATTGGGAAGTGATACGGGGCTTGAGGTGTTTTAATTCTCTTCAATTTTGATGTACGAGAAAAGTATTAGAACAAATTACCTTGCTTTATTTGTATGCTTTTGCACTTTCTTTGTGAATTTTTTACTTTAAACCTAGTGCCCTAAATCCAATGAAACCAGTGGTTCATCCATCTTAGGCCCAATTATATTTTTATTGTGAGTTACCGTCATCCTCAGATCATTTAGGGACTATGTTGGAAATTTGGTTTGGGGACATAATGTCCAAACTGAGCAACATGGCATGGAAATGCAAGGCATGGAATGCAAGTACAGGGATATCCTCATGGCTAGGCTAGGAAGGATATACATGGAAAGTAAACGCAAGGATAGGCATGGAAAGGAAGGATCAGGCATGGTCTAGAGTATGTAAAGGAAAGGAAAGTCATGGCAAGGAAATGCAAGGAAATGAAAGAAGGCAAGGCAAGCCAAGAATTCAATGCAAGAAAGGAAATTCAAAGGGAAGAAAGGAAATGCTAGACATGGCATGACCTGAACCTATACCTAGACCTAGGCTGATGAACATAGAGATGGACATGGACCCTAGACCTAGACACAAAACATGACTTACAGAACTATGCCTACACCTGACCATGGCCCAGGTACCATGACCCTGAACCATGAGCATAGACCACAGGCTAAGACCATGGGAGAGATCAAGGCATGAAGAAAGGAAATCCAAAGCTGAGAGAGGTTAATGGCAGTATGGAAAGACAATACATGGAAAGAAAATGGAGACAAGGCAATGCAAACAAGGTGAAACAGAAATTCTAGGCATGTAAGGCAAGGAAAATCAAGGCATGAGAAGGAAAAGCTTGGCATGGAAGTCAAGACAAGGCAATAGAATCCATTGCAAGGAAATGATAAACATGGCAAGGCAAGGGAAACCAAGGAAAAGGTATAGGTATAGGTCTATTTCATGGAAGGCAAGACAGACAGGGAAAGGTAAGACATGGATTGGAAAGGAAAGGAAACACAATGGAAAGGAAAGGAAAGGCATGGAAAGAATAAATGGCATGGAAGTCAAGGAGAAAGGAAGGAAAAGGAGGGAAATGGCTTGGAGATGGAAAGGCAAGGCATGGTATGTATGGAATAGCAGGAAAGGTGTGGAATGTCAAGGCATGGCAAGGCATGGCCAAGCCAAGGAAGTCTAGTCATGGAAAAGGAAAGGTAAGAGAAGAAAGGAAGGCAAGGTTATAGGTCTAGGTCTAGGTAAGGGAAGGAAATACAGTGAAGAAGGTAATGCAAGGCATGGAAGAAAGCAAGGAAATACAATGAAAGGTAATGCATGGCATGTGGAAAAGCAAAGGAAAGTCAAGACAACCATTTTAAAAGGATGAGCAGTCCATGACTATGTTGACGGTCCTACTAACATGGTCATCCAATAGAATACCATGGTGAGACGCTCTCATATATATTGTCCAAAAATGCCCCACCTATGATAAGGAAATGTATTCCATTGTGAAGCATGTCGTCAAGTAGGTAGTATGTCTGAGAAAGAAAATATTACACATTGATCCTGCACATGGGTCATGCAGGACACAGGGGAGTTGTGAGATGTTTCTATAAAAGGTGGTCCACATATCTACAATGGTTCCATCTCAGCATCAAGTATAAAAGCGGAGAAAAATGGTGTTTGCCCTAGCTGCCTCACGATTCGACCTCCTATGGATTCCATCACCACCATGATTCATTCCTATGGACATGAGTGATATGAATATTGCTTTATTAGTGAGATCCCGACTTCTCCACCACCTATCATCTCTTAGGAACATGAAACGTGAATGTCAGATTTTTCCATATTCGGGATGGGTTGTTATGCCATCTAGGAAATTTATCATGTGTTACTGGAAGAGAGAGTGAAAAGATAATTTAGGAGGCTCACTGTTAGCTAGAAAACTTAGATGGGGCGTCAACAAATTATGTCATGTATCTTTCCTTTGCATGTATAGGTGACAAGCCATCCATCAGAAGAAGGAAGCTTATACACCCATCTCTACTCTTGAGGCCATTGAGTCATCTCTATATCCCATGATGACCTTTTGTCCCACAAAGAAGGGAAATGATTGCATATTTGTGGTGGTTTCGGTTTTTGAAGATGGTCATTCTCGCAGCCTACAATGAGAATCACAATAGAAGATCATGGCCATATTTTTTCAAACAAGTGAATCCATTTTGGGATACTCTGGAGACCATCATTTATGATCGATTACATGGAGTTCCTCAACTTTACATTTTCTGAGTCTCAGTCATTGTTGGACACCAAACCCACTAAATCCACTACCTTCCATCCTCAAGCTGATGACCAAACAAAGATTAGAGTCAATAAGAGTTTTTTGCACATCCTGCACATGTATAAATCTGAGAATATTTGTAGATGGGATGAGAGTCTTCTCTATGTTCAACACAACACAACATAGCTCTCCATAGATCAACCATAGACCCTTTAGGGTGGGGATTCCAACCCTGGAGTCCCATTGATGTTGCACTACACTCACAACCACACAAATAGATTCTTCCCATGTTCATTCTGAAAATGAAAAATCCACCGAGATTCATTTAAGCGGATTCATCACATCTGCTAATAGGTCCATGAAATTTTACATAAATACAATGATATGTACAAGAACGACCATGATCAACACTAGGTACCACACAAGTTTAAGGTTGGAGACAAGGCACAGTTACATATGTAGAAATAACTCCTTCTAGATCCCCATCAGAAGAAGATCACCCACTTTGTTATAGGCCTTACACTATCACCAAATTGTAGGTGACAATTATTTACAGACTCAACCTTTCCTTGGATTCCACCCATTGTTTAATGTGAACCTCTTTAAAACCCATATTTTTCACCTTTATTGGACACCTCAAGATCAAAATAACTGAAACCAGTAGATCTCAACCATGACTAAATGGAACATACATCCACTGATCAAATAGATGCAGGTCAAGGCACTTGATAGAGATTCAACCATTTGGGTTGTCGTCAAAGCAGGGAAACTCTGCACCAAGGCAAGTGGCTCACTTGGAGTCAAATTCAAGATAAATTTCCTCTTGGAATTAAGAACTCAAGCATAATGGGAGACAATTGTTTCCTTAAGGAGGAAACAATCTAAGTGAATATTGAGTACACCTATTCCAACTAGATATTCTTGACAAGGCTTCTAGGTGGAGGTTGGTAGTCTCCAACCTAATATAACTATCTTATTTTGGAAGTTTTCATGTCGATTCATCTTTTTGTACTTTTACCATAGATCAAACTATAAACGAAGTCATTTTATCGAAATAATTTTATTTCAAAAGAACCTGCTAATGGGCTATTACATACCTAAAATGGAGAATTAGAGTATGCAAAGTTACACAACCTCGAGTTGGGGTACCAAAATTAACCGTGGCGTAACATAAGTTTTTGGTCTTTCCATCTCTCCTTGGATTAGGTGTTTTCCATCTCACTTCATCAAGTCTCTTGTTGTAGGGAACCCTTCACTATATTAAAAGAGACATATCAAATTAAAGAAAAAGGCGAAGTAGATTTCCACCAAAACTTTATGTCAAATGATTATGCCACTCAAACATAAATAGAGCAAGAATTAGTAAAAAATAGAGGAGTCAAAACAAAACATGACACTGATGAAAATAAGGAGGAAAAACAGAGGTAGATTGTAGTGTCAGTGACCTCTATGGTCACCCTGATTTATCTAACTCTAAGTAATTTCTAGTTCCGAAGGGACATGCAAAGAGTTTTGTCTAGGGGAGATGATAGGTACCTAAATTGACATACTTTTGACACTTATCTAATATGTTTTTCCTTACCATTTTCCAATGATCATTTCTTTTTTAACACCATCCTTATCTAGTATTCTCACTTTTCTTCAAAGGTACGGATCATTCCCCATATGCCATTTTATGTTATTCTTACATATTTCATAAGGAACTTGTTACATTCATGCACTAAGATTGTTATACAAGAAAAATTACAGTGGTTTCCTTCTAGTAGTTCCAACTCCTTGTAGTAGGTGAATCTCCTTATTAGTCGGGTCCTCTCTATTGCGAGATTCCATGCAATGCAAACTATTTCCGTCTAATTGCACTCTGTTGTTTGCAGCTCTAAGTATAGGCTTATCATTATTGCAATTCAAATATTGCTTTCATTTCCAAATCTGACATCATTCCTACAAATTCGAAGACACAAAGTTTTGCCAACACAATGAATTGATATCGATTGATGGATAGGGAACAATTCTCACATAGGAAAGTTTTGGGAGGCAAGTGGACAACCAAAGATAAATTTATTTCCCTACCAACTATCGCTCAACTCATCAGAGTCAGCACCCGCTTGATCCTTACTAAAATTTGGCAATATCAAGGTAAATGGAGAATGATCAATTCTAATGGTTATCCATATGTCCCCCTTTTCTTTTATACATCATTTGTACTATATAAACACCCCATATCACTTGATATTAGGAGGAAGAATTATTCTAGCGATAGAAATTGGTTGTTATTGTAACTTTCAAATTTTTGCAATATAATTTATGTTATTCTCTTGTTCCTGTGTTGATGTGTTGGTGATCATGTGATCATGGTTTTGAGCAGGATTTGAAGTATCTCGTGCAGCACTACAAGGGTCTAGTGGCCCCTACTTAGTTAGTACTTCATGTATATATTAAAATAATAGGACTAACATTTCATTTATGTTCATTTAAAGTCATGTAGTCATTTTCTTTCTATATTGTTCTAGATTTTGAAGACAGTTAATTGCAATTCAAGTCTGATTAATAATAATTTTATTCGTGTTGTAAGTTCTACAACCATAAGTTGCAAAACATATTTTATGTAAATTTGTAATCGTAGGCATTGTTGTAACTCACATTGTTTACCTTGCCTGCTCCATTCACATCTTTATTCTTACTTATTCGGCTTTTAGGTTTACTTTATTCTTCTTTCTTTCATATTTACAACAATTTTATTCTTCCCCAATTTGGTATTGATACTTTATTTTTCAATCATCATTGAATGTATGAACAATCAATAGTTATAACAAGTCAGATCATCATTTTTAGGCAAATTAAGCCGTGTAGCATGCTTTGCTTTCCACAGGTGTGATTTCCTTTAGGACAGTAGTTTACTTTTTTTTTGAAAGTGTGATTTCTTTACACAAATTGTGATTTTACTTTGTTAGGTCTTTACTTTCCACAAGTGTAGTTTAATTTACTTGAAGTGCTTGATTTACTTTTCCGCAAGATTGATTTACTTTTGCAAGTGTGATTTACTTTACTGCAAGAGTGATTTACTTTTTGAAAGTGTTGTTTTTCTTTTCATACAAACATGATATTTATTTTCCTACAATTTTAAATGCGTTATCTTGGGAAGCTTAATTGAGTATCTTGAAATCTCAACTTGCTGACATTGATGCTACAACCCCTTAGGGTGCTACTACCTTGCATATATGGTGCATGATAGTTCATAAGTAAGATATGACACTATATTGATAATTAAATGTACAAGTATTCATTTTCTTACTAATTTAATTAGGGAATAATTGAAGACTTTTTCACTAAGTCAACCAAATGAAAGCTTGAAATCTTCAATTCAAAAAATCTATTATCAACATTACTCTCATAAGAAAAATTTGTTGGATCATCTTCATATGAAAAATATCATCACCAACAAACAAAAGAAGTCAATTTCCAAACCCAAATTGGATGGAGAAGAAAAAAAATAAAATAGTGAAGGCATGTACCCCAAAACCATGTTCTTTGAATAATAAACTTTATCCTAATACAAATGATGTGGGAAATCACACTCATAGAATATTTCTAAAACACAATTAAAAATACAAAATGTAAGCACTAGGTTACGTCCCAAGGCTCAGAGCTTGTATATATTTTACATGAAACAAACTAAATTAGACAAATAGGCAAGATCTAACAATGAAAATACCATAATGTATCTAGTTGGTGATAGGATCTCAACTAGTCACAATAATATGGGACTAACTCAACTATTTCTTGAAAATATGAAGAAAAAAAGATTCATCACTCTCTAAACCACAATAATACTCTCCTTCCAAAATAAAAAGGACAAATACATATGATAAGGCTAATTACTTGAATCCCTATCACCAGGAATCTCATCTAATCATCAAATAGCCATCACACTATATACCATTGTTGTACAAAACACAAGGAATATTTTACCCTAGTTTTCTTAATGACCCATCTAGGACTCCAATGCTCTTAATTTAGGTAAAAAGAGTCATGTTAAGATGCCTTTTGGAAATAACGTGGAAAATAATCTTCTAAAGGGATATTAAACATTAAAGAATCCTATGGTCTCATAACCTAAGTCCATCAAATGACCAAGTAAAGTATATGGAGAAACATATGGACAACCAACTTATTAAAAAAAAAAAGTACTTCCCTCTATTTAGTGGCTCACAAACATATGCTAAAATGGGAAAACCTAAACAAAAAAGAGGATCCATAGGGCCTTCCATATTCCCATTATGTATCCAAGCTAAGGAGACCATGGAACAATTGTTGAACCAATGCCATTTTAGTTTGAATATATGGGATCATGAAGCTCAAGTTATGTGCACATTGGACCATCATAGAGACAGTGTTCCCAACACAATCTCAAATTGGCATCTCTCGACATACAAAAATGTCATTCTCAATAGAAACTGACATCTCTTCAGGGAGCTAATTTTCCATGGTTTTCCAAAAAAAAAAAAAAAAAAAAAAAAAAAAAAAAAAAAAAAAAAAAAAATTATTTTACCTTAAAAATCAGTAAAATTTTATACAAACTAAATAAAATCCTTATAAATTTGAATATTTTTGCAAAATATTTAGGCTTGTTTATAGTTGGAATATGAGGGATTAGTAATATTCTCCAAGGTTTCTACATTTTAAATAGAATTTCCATCCTTAAAATCATCCCACATCTATTTCAAAGCTTCATTCTATGGCACATCTAGAAGAAGCATAATAGAATAACTTTCCATTCACTTTCATCTCCTTGGACTGTTATTTGGCCTAAAATTCATCACAAGATTGTGGAAACTATGAGGAAAAGAAATGGGGGTGACAAAATCAAGTGTGAGGGCGGAGTGAACAGAGCCATGATAAACCAATGAGATCTATGTATTTCTCTATCTGTCGATCGTCCTCAACTTTGTCTTCTAGTACAAAGAATCCCAAACAAATGGCATCTTCCTCCTCTTGGATTCATCAAATTAAATTTTTGAGCCTCAAAGGGTAATCATGAAAGCTCTGTAGTTTTTGGGTTTCCTTTTGTGACAATCAGGGATTCCTCTGTCACATCCTAGCAAGAATATCGGGCATAATTCAAATAATTTTGTTGAATTATGGGCTCTCTCTAGAGAAATCCAAGAAGTTATCTAGCTTTGCTTCCATCAACTAATTGTGGAAGGGTACTCTCAAATAATAATAAGAATGCATGTTATCTAAAACTCAAAAAATGAGAAAACAGTGAGAATTTCTAGGTTGGGCTTCTAGGGGCTTTGGGAATCTTAGAGAATATGATCTCCTCCTCATGTAATTAAATTTATTCTCATAGGTAAGTAAGGTATGTCATGGAACAAGTTAGTCAATGACAAAATTGATAAAAAAATAGCTAGTGACCTGTAGCTCTAATCAGTGCAAGGTGCACCTTTTTAGAGAATGTGTACAGCCCTAGAGAGCATACAGGATGAATCCTCAGGATGAGATAATATCCACTCTCACTTATTAACTTAAAACATGTGGATGGCATATTCCTTCAAGTGCTCTCAGGATCCTTAGAGTGCATGGAAGGGATCTCCTTTGTTAAACACATATAGACTTACATTACTCCAGTTCATCCGAGTCTGATGGAAAAAGAAAGAAGGCTCAATGGTACAAGGATGATAGTAAATCACAGTCACTAAAACACGTGCACCTCAATTATGAATTCTCCTATTAGCATTCTGTGAAAAACTGATCCTACATAGGATAACTAAGGAAGGAATTAGTGGATATATTCATGTTTGTTGATGAGTTTAGAGCCCATTCACTAGTTGTAGGAGAATTTTGGACTCAAAATCTCTATTACATCCTCTCTCGGTGTGGTTTTGTGCTCTATGTTTGCAATGTCCTTACAGTGGCTTTCAGTCCTTAGGATCTCAACTAGTCACAAAGAATGATGAGATTCCTCCAACTATTTCTTGAAAATAGGAAACAAAAAGATTCATCACTCTCCAAACCACAATAATACTCTCTACCTTAAAATAAAAATAAAATACATATGCTAGGGTTAGAGAATTGAATCCCTGTCACTGGAAATATCATCAGTAATAGACCCATTTCTCTACCATTTGTTGTACCCTTTTAAGGAATGTTTTACCCTTCTTTTCTTAATGTCACATTTAGGATTCCAATGCTCTTAATTTGGGTATAAAGAGTCCAATATGTTGAATTCCTTTTTGAAATAACCTGGAAAATAATCTTCTAAAGGGATATTCAAGACTAAAGAATCATATGGTCTCACAACCTAATTCCATCAAAAGAACAAGGAGAGTATATGGAGAAACACTGGACAACCAACTTATGGGAAAAGATAAGTACTTCCCTCTATTTAGTGGCTTACAAATACATGCTAACATAGGAAAACCTCAAAAGAGGATTCTGGGTTACTTCCGTCTTCCCATATGTATCCAAGCTAAGGAGACCATGGAACACATGTTGAACCAATGCAATTTTAGTTTACATATGTGGGATCAGGAAGCTCAAGTGATCTCCACAATGGACCATCATAGAGACAATATCCCAACACAATCTCCAGTTGGCGTCTCTCGACTTACCAAATGTTCATCCTCAATAGAATCTAACACATCTTTCTAGGATTCATTCTATGGAATATCTAGAAGAAGCATAATAGAATAACTTTCCATTCTTCCGTCTGGAAGGTTATTTGGCCCAAAATCATCCAACATTATAGAAAATAATGAGAATAAATGAAATGAAGTCAAGTGAACAAATACATATATGACAGGGTGGGCATTCTTGTCTACGAACTTTGTTGGTTTGTATTGACTAGTTGTAGGAGAAGGTTGGATTCAAATTGTATGCTATCCTCTCTCGGTGTGGTTTTGTGCTCTATGTTTGCAATGTGGAGGGTCTGGGAAAGAGGGCCTTCTTGCAGGACCCATGGCTCCCATTGATGAATTCCCATGCACCATTATGATGTAAGTGATGTAACCTTATTCAAGGCATGGAGGATGCTCATATACTTATCATGAGGCTCGCATGCACAATTCACCACATGTTAATGAATTACTAGAATTGGTTTGTCGAGTCTAATCAATTGAGAGTGAGGGCCTTCCACTTCGAGGTGACACTTGATTGAATTTGAAGGTCCATGCAGGTTAGGATTCTTCCATTGAGGAATCCCCTCTTCTCCATGGTCATAGTTTTCATCAGAAGAACGATGCTCAAACAATGAACTTAGTGAAGGAGGATTAATTGAAGAACAATGGCAAGTCATCTTCGACATGTGTAGACAGATGGTTGGCATGAATTTCAAAATGGACCTATTGGATGCCAAAATCTCATTGCTACTCAGTCAACAATCTTGTCAGATGCCAACCCATCTAAAACAAGACAAGTTTTCCCCATAAGGGCATTCCATGGATGCCCTATTATGGATCCTATTTTGGGACTAGGTTCCTCCATAGCATTTTTGTAGTGTGAGATGTATTAGGTGTCCTTTTGCAGATTTCCAGTCCTTAGGATTTTATTGTTCTTTGTTTTGAAGTTCAAGTCTAATTTTTTCAAATTGGAGCTTAGATACAAAACAATAGCTTTGTTAAGAAGAACAGTATGTCTCTTTTGGACACATTATTGGGCTTGGGTTGGTTTCAAACTATGCTGACCCAAGCTTGTGCAGAATGCATGTACTCTTAAAATGGTTTATAAAAGGTAATCTAAATTTTACTTACACACACAAACAAAGTACATCTTATATCTAGAAAAACCAATTCACATAGATAACATATGGTTGAAGGATTTGTAACATTCTCACCCTCTATAATCATATGTATCCTCTCTAGCTCTTCCCAAAGGTTTGAAAGATTCCCTTTCTAGTGATTTTTGGTCATCAGAGATTTCCTAGTTAATAGGTAGATGGAAAATGCAAGTGGGAATGTGAAAATGGTGAGAATGAAAAGATAGTAAGAGATTTGAGGGTAGGAAGTCTATCTTTCTTTCATGGGATAATGAATTATTCTTGTTTTCTCCCATGATGGTTGTATTTCAGCCATGGGTCAAATCCTCTTTGATGTGAGGTAGGCTTCCTCACCAACCATCTACATGGATTCCATGAATAACTTTCCAACTAAAAGGAGTTTATGACTTCATTTAAAGGCATATGATGGAATGGATGATATCTCAACTTACCACTTGACATTAGACTTCGATTAGTTTTCCTATATTTTTTCTTACGTTTGGGTGGAATCAAAAGTGCTCATCTTGTCACATGTATTTTGAGTAAATTTATAAATTGTATTCAGCATTTATATTTACATATTTATCCATAGAATTATATACAACGTTTATAAGTCTAATATTCACTACTTGGAGTCTTCTCCGATCATGATAAATGTATTAATTAGCAAATAACACTACTCCATATATATATATAATAACAATATTTTTTCTTAATATTTTTGAATAATGGATAGCCTACATGTAAAATGAGTATAAATATTTTGATCATATTTTTTGTGTAATATAAAATATGTTAGGTCTTTATTAGGTGGAAAGACCTAATAAAGAATTGTAAAAATAATTAATGTATTATCAACATGGCAATAGAAAAACACATTTGATAGAAGTGAGCTAATAAGTGAATAAATTTTCTATTAAGTTGTAAATTTTCCTTAAATTTAGTAGGAATTTTATCTTAAGTTATAATTCCACTAGAATAATGAAAACTTTGACCATGGAAGTTTTGACCCATTTTAAGAAGACTTAGATTGATACGAATTTTAGGGGAAGTTATATTTCCACTTTATTAATGGAACTTTGTTCTCAAGGGTTTTGACACATTTTAAGACAACCTAGATTGAGTAGATCCAGGTAAAACTTTACCTTCCTGGAAAAGAGTGAATTCTGGAAATAGTTGAATGTGTCACTTATTAACTCACTTCCTTTTTATCTTATTACACATTCACCTATTAACTCAATCATTTTTTATTATACTACATCTTCCCACCCATTTTTAAAATTTTGGAAATTTGGATTATAAGAAAAAAATCCTTAAAAAAATGATTAATCAAAATTATTTCTCTATTAATCAATTTAATTATTACTTAATAAAGTGTACTCAAAATAAATTAGTCAGTTTGCTTTACAATAGATTTATTACTTTCAATAAAAATTATGCTCAAAAATAAATTCTTCACCGTTTAATCTTTTTAATAGGGTTATTACTTTTAATAAAATTATATAAAATAAATTCATCCCTTGGTTTATCCTATTAATAGAATTAAATAGCAGATAAAACTTATGATCAAATTTATTCTCACGCATTTAGGCTATAGGTGAATTCGTCTTATTAATTCCTTTGTATGAATAATTAGGGTTTATTCCTTTGTTTCGGGTTCAAATTTAAGTTATAAATTTAAGTTACTCTGGGAGCTGTCCCCACTATATATTTTCAAGTTTGCAGCTTTAAGATCTTTGTGTAAAGCTTCATTCATATTTGGTTTACTTCCACGTTTGCAGCTCTAAGATCTATGTAAACCTTCTTTCATGTTGGTTCACTTCGTTTGTGACTCTGGATCTTTGTGTAAATCTTCTTTCCATGTTTGGTTCCTTTTCCGTTTCTTGACTTTGGAATCGTATGGCTTTGGGTAAACTCGTCCGGGTCTATTAGGAGTTCTTCCGACAGTCTCGTTAAACTTGATTGCTTCGATATATATACAAATGGCGATGTCACGAAAGGTGTGTCTTGAGGAGAGTTGGGAGTCTATGGTGAGCAACCGTGAGTTCTATGAGACAGAAGATCTCTGGGATGATTAGTACTGTGTGATTCAACAAAGATCTGCCTACGTCTTGGAAATAGGGTATGACCATGAAGATACCTCAGGAAGAGCTACCTCTCTTGATGGTCCCTTTCACGGAATAGAAGGATTGTTTGATCATCTGCCAGGCCAAATTTGGTTCTCTAAATGAAAATCACTTTATATACATTATGACTTTGGTCTGCGAGATGTGTGGTGACATGTATCTACCTTGATACTCGTTTGCGGCTTCTACATTGATTGTTCCAGGATCTTACTCTCGTCATGGTGAGTCGGGGTCTATGTCGCGGCGGGGTGGAGTCGATGGGCCTCTCAGCCCTCTGTGACTGGACCTAGGCTGCTGAAGCTTATAGCGATGGAGGGAAGAGGTGGAAATTGCCTCCTATAATAATCCAACCACCGCGGCTGGGGATCGTGATTGTTTTCATGGAAGGTGAATTCATGGTGTTCACCGAAGACATAAATGCAGAAGTTTTCGAGCCGAGTGCGGGGACGTGGAGAAGGTGGAAAATATGAGATTCAGGGGATATGGGTGTGCGGTTTCAGCTTCTTACACGGGAGTTATGCGCTTTGAGTGATGTACAACAGGGTAATGAAGTATGATGGTAGGAAAAACGTTTGGGCTGGTGTGGCTTTTCTTCTGCTCAAAGCTTCCTTGAATTATGTTGCCATGGTTGTACATTGGATTTTTTTGTATTTGGAGGCAGCCTCGGAAAAATTGCTTGACTTATATGTTTAACCGTCAATAGGAATGGTTTCTTGTAAAGTCAAGTTGGTTGTTGGGAAGGCTGTGGTACCCAATAGCAGCTTAGCGATGGAATTTAAAATGCGATTAGATAAGCGTGACCCGGTTTGTTTAGGTAGCCAATTTATTTGAAGCTGTTTGTTTGGGTACATGGATCTGATTTGGAGATGCGGAGTTTGGTCGAATGATTTTTGAAATGTAATTTGGAGATATACGTATTTTTAGTGAATGATTTTTAATATGTTGAATGTTATTTTATGTCTAACAGATTAATAATAATAATATTTTATTTTTAAGGATTCTGATTAAGTTATTTTAAGGAATGATTCTTAATATGTTGAATGTTGTGTTTGTAACCAATATTATTAATAATAATGATAATAATAATCTATTTTTAAAGGTTAAGGATGTATGGAACTTTGATCCATGCCAAACTCAAGCTATCCGTATGTCCATTTTTTTTTGCCAAAAATTCTCCCAGATTAACTTACTCCTTCCGTACTTTGCTAAAGTCTCTGAAAATGCTCATACCCTACCTCCTTTGGATTTAAACCCATAAACTCCTAAGAAGAAACACATGTTCCATTATATGGTAATATCAACAAATTCCATTATTAAAACGTAGTAATAGACTTGGCTTCTTTTCTCACATAAATTCCATCTCTAAAATCCCAAATTTTTTCATCCTTAAAATCCCAAATTTTATTTTTTCAAACTCCATGCTTGATATCCCAAATTTTAATTGTTGAAAAGTGTTTAGGATTTAGATCTCCGAATGACAAAATATATACTCTTTTACCTTGGCTTCCCTTCAAACATTCTCTCATTGCAATTGTATATTAGTAGAATACCCCAAAACCATGCCCTCAGCATAAAATGATGGAATATGAATAATTTGCAAAAGTAGAAATCAGGGGATTTAAAGGATTAGTGGCATTTCCAATGGTAAGAACTTTTAGACTTTGTGTAAATTCAAATTTCAATGAAAATGTTTTTTTTTACATAAAATTTCTTAATATAATTATTATAATATGATTATTGATATATTAAATGTTGATGTAATTTGGGGAGAAATTCAATTATAATATTAACATAATGACAAATGTTATTTATTTAAATACATTTAAGTTAATAAATTATTATTTTTCCTTAAATACATTAATAAATGTATGTGAGTAGAATAAACTTATTTTAAGTTTTATCTTCTCTTTAAAATAAATTATCACTTTGAAAACTATAATACTAATATTATATGTCAATAGGCATAATAGTGATACTATAGAGTAGTGATATTATATAGGTTTAATGTTTTAAAGAAGTGAAATTCCACCTATATGATAATTAAAAATTTAATAAATATCGGTTAAGATGAACTTTTAAAGAAGTGAGGTGCTCACAATGATCTTTTTATCTCTAGGAGTTTGTTTTGTTGTTTCCAATACATTTGCATGAAAGAGTGTAACAACTCAGTGCAAAGGGAAGATTAGGACTGCTTTAGAGGAAGATTCACAAGTTACCTTCCACTTCTTTCACAACAACTCGCTTGTGCTTGGAGTTCCTTTACATAATTTGCTTACTAGATTCTGAATTTGTGGGCTACAAATGCAAGAACTTTCTAATTTTATATCTTATTGCGTATAGAGATAGGGATGTCGATTGGGTATAGTGTGTGTGCGTATATAATCAATGGTCCCTTGTCAATGTGTCATTCTATCAAATATTTTTTCAATTGACAAGAAAGTTGGATAAAAAGTCAAATGAGGAGACATCTAAATTGCTCCTAGAACAAGTATCGAGAGTGAACGTTGAAGCAATAACTACTAGGATGTTCTTTCTTTGTCTATCTCTGTAGGAAACTTTGTTAGATTCTATGTTCCCTTGAAAATTTCCAATTATGCCAGTGTAAGTCCTCTTGGCATAGGTCTCAAGGATAACATCGAGTAAGAGAGTGAGGATTATAATGCACTAGATTGGGAAAGGAAACTAATAAGAGTCTTAGATGCTTCTAGATGCAAACCATGCATCAAGCATAGGAAGCATAGATTGTCTCTATGGAATGGAAATGCAAGGCATGGCATGGCATGGGATGGAATGGAAATGTATGGAAAGGAATGTCATGGAATTACATGGAAAATAAAGGCAAGGATAGGCATGGAAAAGAGCTGGGCATAGGTCTAGGTATGGCAAGGAAAGGAAAGTCATGGCAGAGTGATACAGTACAAGCCAGAGCCAAAGGAAATTCAATGCAAGTACCTAGACCTAGAGCTACACATGGACCTAGACCAAGGCGTGGACCTATACCTAGACCTAGATCTAAAACATGACTTAGAACTATACCTACACCCTGACAATGACTGATACCATGGCCTAGACCATTGGAAGAAAAAGGCATGGAAAGGAAAGCCAAAGGCAGAAGGAGAGGTTGGCCAAACCAAGGTCGTCAATAAGATGATTGTGCACATCCAGCACATGTATAAATCTAGGAAGAATATTTGTAGTTGGGATGAGAGTCTTCCCTATGTATGGAAAGACAAGGTAGAGAGAGGTTAGCCAAGGTGTGGAAGACAATGCATGGAAAACAAATGGAGACAAAATGCAAACAGAAATGGGGAAAGGGAAAAGGAAGGGATATTCTAGGCATGGCAAGAGCCAAGACTTAAGTCAAAGGGACTTAGAACTATACCTACACCCTGACCATGACTGATACCATGGCCTAGACCATTGGAAGAAAAGGCATGGAAAGGAAAGCCAAGGCAGAGAGAGGTTGGCCAAACAAAGGTCGTCAATAAGATGATTGTGCACATCCCGCGCCTGTATAAATCTAAGAATATTTGTAGTTGGGATGAGAGTCTTCCCTATGTATGGAAAGACAAGGTAGAGAGAGGTTAGCCAAGGTATGGAAAGACAATACATGGAAAACAAATGGAAGACAAGGAAATGCAAACAAGGCGAGGAAAGGAAAGAAAAGGAAAGGATATTCTAGGCATGGCAAGGCAAGGCAAGTCAAGGCATGAAAAGGAAAATATTTGCATGGAAAGTCAAGACAAGGCAATGGAATTCATGGCAAGGAAATGATAGACATGGAAAGGAAAGGGAAACCAAGGAAAGGTATAGGTATAGGTCTAGCTCTATGTATGGCAAGTCAAGGCAAGGCAAGGAAAGACATAGAAAGGAAAGGCAAGGCAAAGAAATGCAAGGCATGGAAAGGAAAGGCAAGGCATGGAAAGACAAGGCATGGCATGGAAAGTCAAAGAAAGGAAGGAAAAGGCTAGAAATGGCTTGGAATGGAAAGGCATGGCATGGAATGGCAAGGAAAGGTGTGGCATGTCAAGGCATGGAAAGGCATGGCAAGTCAAGGAAAGGTTAGTCATGGAAAGGAAAGGTAAGGAAAGGCAAGGTCTAGGTCTAGGTCTAGGTCTAGGTATGGCAAGGCAAGCAAATAAAATGAAAGGTAATGCAAGGCATTGAAAAACAAAGGAAACTCAAGACAACCATTTGAGATAGAGACTGATCCATATGAATATGTTGTAGGATCATTTGTAACTTAGCATGGTCATCCAATAGAACACCATAGCGAGACACTCTCATATACTGTCCAAAAATACCCCACCTATGACAAGGAAATGTGTTCCATTCTGAAAGCATGTCGTCAATGGAAACATTATATTCTGGGAAAAGAGACAATAATACACACTGATCACAAGCCTTTGTAGGTCATAAAAACAAAAGGGAAGTTGTAGAATGTTCACCATCAAAATTGGTCCACATACCTACAATAGTTCCATCTCAACATCAAGTATAAAATAGGGAGCAAACATTGTGTCGCTAACTGCCTCAATCGACCTCCTGCGGCTTCCCTCACCACCATGATCCATTCCTATGGACATGAGGCATATGGATGACGCCAACTTTATTAGTGAGATCCTGACTTCTCCACCACCTATCAACTCTTGGGTACATGCGTGAATGTCACTGATTTTCACATTCAGGATGGACTGTTATGCTATCTAGGCAATTTATCATGTGTTCCTGGAAGAGAGAGTGCAAAGATAATTTGGGAGGCTCACTATAGTCATATGAAGAACATTTTGGCATGTAGAAATTTGTGGTCATTCTAAAGAAACATTTTTATTGGCCAAAACTTTGACGGGACATCAACCAGTATATTAGATCTTTCACTGCATGTGTTATTGCCAAGCCATCCATCAAGAAGAAAGGATTATAAACCCTTCTTCCTACTCTTGAGAGGCCTTAGGAATCCATCTCTATGGATTACATGGATGGCCTTTTGTCCACAAAGAAAGGAAATGATTGTGTATTTGTGGTGGTTGCTCAGTTTTTGAAGATGGTCATTCTCATAGCCTACAATAAGAGACTCACAACAGAAGCTACTACCAATATCTTCTTCAACTGAGTGTGAATCCATTTTGGGATACTATAGAACATCATATATGATCAGTACATCAGGTTCCTCAACACATTTTTATCGAGTCTCTGATCATTGTTGGACACCAAGCCCACTAAATCCACTTCCTTCCACCCTCAAACCGATGGCCAAACAAAGGTCGTCAATAAGATGATTGTGCACATCCCGCGCCTGTATAAATCTAAGAATATTTGTAGTTGGGATGAGAGTCTTCCCTATGTTCAACACAACTACAACATGGCTCTCCATAGCTCCAACGACCATAGCCCCTTTCAGGCAGGGTTGGGATTCCAACCCCCGGGTCCCATTGATGTTGCACTACCTCTTCCAACCACATAAACAGAATCTTCCCATGTTCATTCTCAAGTCGAAAAATCCACCAGATTCTTTTAGCAGATTCACCACATCCTCCAACAGGTCCATGAGATTTTCCAGAAATCCAATGCTAAGTATAAGAAACACCATGATCAACACCACGTAGCACACAAGTTTCAGGTGGGACACAAGGCCTGGTTACATATGCAGAAATAACTCCTTCTAGGTCCCCATCAGAAGCTCTGCCCACTTTGTTATGGGCCTTACACTATCACCAAGGTTGTGGGTGACAATTATTTTGAGCTCAACACTTCCCCTTTCCTTGGATTGCACCCATTTTTTAATGTGGACCTCTTTCGGCCATATTTTCCACCTTTATTGGACACCTCGAAGATCGCAGAACAATTGAAACCAATAGATCTCAACCATGACTGAATGGAACATGAATACACTGATTAGATAATAGATACATAGGTTAAGGGAACTCTCCAGTAGAGGATCCAACTTTATTGTGTTGTCAAAGCGGGGCAGCTCCTGCACCAAGGCAAGTGGCTCACTTGGAGCCAAATTCAAAATAAATTGCCTCACCTGATGGGGGAACTCAATGCAATGGAGAACATTTCTTCCTAACGGGAGAGGAGTAATCTAGGTGGATATTGGTGGCCACACACCTATTCCAACTAGATCTTCTTGACAAGGTTTCCAGGTGGAGGTTGGTGGTCTCCAACCTAATCCAACTAGCTTATTTTGGAATTTTTCATGTCAGTACAATGTTTTTTTTGTCTTGCCACAGTCAAACTGTAGACAAAGTCATATTTTGTCGAAATAATTTGTATTTCTAGAAAACACCTTTCCAATGGGTTCTCACATGCCTAAAATGGAGGTCGTATGCAAAAGTTACAACCCTGGGAAGTTGAGGTACCAACTTACCCATCGAGGCCAACATAACTTTTGGTGTTTCATCTCCTTGGATTAGGTGTTTCAACTCCTTCATCAAGTCCTCTTGTTGTAGGGGAAATATTCACTATATTAAAAGAAACATATCAAATTAAAGAAAAAAGGGAAGTAGATTTCCATGCCAAAAACTTTATGTCAAATGATTATGCCACTCAAACAGAAATAGAGAAGGAATTAGTAAAAAATAGAGGAGTCAAAACAAAACATGACACCAATGAAAATAAGGAGGAAACAACAGAGGTATACTGTAGTGTCAATGACCTCCACGGTCACCCTGATTTATCTAACCCTAAGTAATTGTTGGTTCCAAAGGGACATGCAAAGAGTTTTGGCTAGGGGAGATGATAGGTACCTAAATTGACATACTTTCGACACTTATCTAATATATTTTTCCTTACCATTTTCCAATGATCATTTCCTTTTTAACACCATCCTTATCTAGTATTATCACACTTTTCTTCAAGGTATGAATCATTCCCCATATGCCATTTTTATCTTATTCTTACATATTTCATAAGGAACTTGTTACATTCATGCACTAAGATTGTTATACAAGAGAAATTATAGTGGTTTCCTTCTAGTAGTTGCAATTCCCTATAGTAGGTGAATCTCCTTACAATGGTCATGATTCCTCTCTATTTCTAAAAATTCAAGGACAATGCAACTATTTCAACTCTATTTGGACTCTCTGTTGTTGCAACTCTAAGTACAACATCGTTGTTGCAATTCCAAATGACAGTGTTGCTACAATTCCAAGTACGACATCATTCCTACAAATCGGAGTACAAAGTTTGCCAACACAATGGTCAACAATACAGTCAATGGATAGGGAACAATCCTCACATAGGAAAGTGTCAGGAGGCATGTGGACAACTAAAAGATAAATTTATTTCCCTACCAACTATCCCTCAACTCATCAGAGTCAACACCCACATGATCCTTACTAAAGTTTGGCAATATCAATGTAAATGGAGAATGATCAATTCTAATGGTTATCCATCTATCCCTCTTTTTTATATACATCATGTGTACTGTATAAACACCCCATATCACTTGAGATTAGGAGGAAGAATTATTCTGGTGATAGAAATTGGTTGTTATTTTAACTTTCAAACTTCTGCAATATACTTTTCGTTCTTCTCTTGTTCATGTGTTGATGTGTTGGTGATCATGTGTTTTTTATTTCGTAGCTCGATGCCTTTTCTCAGGGGGTAGTGCCCTGTTAAGAACTAGACATCAATATAGCATAGAAAAACCTCAAGAAAAGTACTCAACGCCTTGAAAAAGAGATAATTTCAGATAATAATCCTCTTCGAGGGGGAAACCTCCTTTTACCCCACTTAAATGTTCAATTACAAGATGATTCAAAATGAAAATGTCTCCTTGGTATATATAGGGGACTAGGAGGTATAATTACAACTAATGGCCTAAAGCCGACATAAATAAAATAACATTACTAATCTAAATTATAACTAATGGCCTAAAGCCGACATAAATAAAATAACATTACTAATCTAATATGCCCCAATTAAGGGGTAGTGAGCCAATATTAGGGCTTAACATGCCCCTCCGCTTGAGACAACTGTTGTCCGGAATGCTTGAGTAACTTTGGATGCTTCTGTATAAAGGACTCATCTTCCCAAGTGGAATCTTCAGCCGATAGTTTCCTCCATTTAATGAGATACTCGGAAATGGATCTATTCCTCAGTTGGCGAATTCTTGTGTCAGTGATGGCTTCAGTCTCCAATATTATTTTTCCTTCCTCGTCAAGTTCTGGCAATATAGTTTGAACTAGGATCTTTTCGCTTATAACCTTCTTTAAGCATGAAACATGGAAAACTGGGTGTACTCCCGAAGATGCAAGCAGCTCTAATTTGTATGCCATAGTAC